>CAEGAE010086535.1:0-27243 GCA_903067095.1 Girardinus metallicus | reverse complement strand
ATGTCTTCTCCCTCTCTCAATCCCTAATTTCCTGTCAAGCTACTTTCAAATAAAGGCCACTAGAGCCTCAAAAAATCTTTAAAAAAAATAACATTTTGCGTAATAGATAACTTTTAAATATTAGTCCTATTTAATGTTTTAAGCTGTTCTTGTGTAACAATTTCGCCAATAAACCTAATTTGCTGTGCGGATTGGATGATTTTTACGCATAACTTTAGCAAAACAAGAATTTTGATTTTATTTCCTGTAATAAATGGCAAGAATTTCGAAGTGAAGTTTGGACCTCAGTGAATTTGTTACGGTCCAATAAATCCTGAAATCACCAGTGCATTTTTTTTTTTTTTTACTAAATTAATGAATAAAATAAAAAAAAGGATGAAAAGACCCACAGTTAAAAACAACTTAAGTAATTTAAGATTTAGTATGGGAAGTATGCAGGTCTGAAACTGAAATAGTCACTTTAAGAAAAGAATGAGAACACAAAGTGAAATCTTTAACCAGTCTAATATCAATTTATTTTTCCATTTTGCTACAAACCATCTGGATTTGGCAGAAAATCTCTCTGCGATGCTACATTTCTTGCTCAGTAGGCGCAGAAGGAGAGCGCTGCCAGTGAGCTTCGCTTAGCAGGAATCCCTAAAACTAATAACCGAGGGAACAGATTGCATCTGGGCATCTCCTCTTCACATTAAACCTCCTGGCTCCTTTCTACAGCTCCAACGCTGCCTCATCCTCTCTTCATACATGGAAACCAGACTGCTTATGAATGTCTGCATAAGCAGAAAAACGGCTGCCGCATCAGAAAAACAGAGACGTTGAAGGCTAAACTGATTGTTCACAGTCTTGCATTACAAATAAGGAAATGATTGAGTCTTAAGTGGGTGGGAAAAACCCTTAGGTTCCCTGTGTATTAATCAAAACAAGGTGCACTATCTCGTTCTCTATGCTAGTAATGAACCAACTGTCTGCTCTGAATCATTATATGATAAAGTTAATAATAAACTGTTTTTTCTCTCATTAGTTTACATTTTATACCATCAGAACTTTGAAATACCAAAGTTTAAAGGCACATCTAGATATTTAAAGTGTTAGTAATCCCCAATTCAACTTTTTTTTTTTTGGCTGGTAAGCTGTCTTAATAGATTATTTAGGGCTCTATCTTTACATTTCTGTGCAAATTTACATTTGCTTAGTTCCACATTATTTTGTGTGAAAATGTCTAGATTTGTGAATTATTGTTTTTTTTTTATAAAAAGTAGCCACAGTTATTCTCTTAGCCCCTCCGATCGTCTCAAAGGTTGACCACGCCCCTCAGTGTCTCTTGGCTCCGCCCACTTTTTTTGAAATTTTTTGGGTGTCTGGAAAACGAGGCGTTTCAAAAACCTCCGGAATGTAAAATAACAAATCAGAAGGTATTGCTCGTTACCTAGCAACCCCAGCAAAATCCATCCTGTCACCTAGCAACCCCAGCTGAGCTCCAGGACTTTTGGTTAGCTGGTTTTACTCGTGTATGCGCTTTGAAATGTTTTGTTGTTGGCTTATCATTTAAAACCACCAGCTGCTTTCTTGTTGAGTGTGCAGGAGGCTCTACTTCTGCTTTTCGAAGATGTATGATTGTATAATTGTGCATTGAGTGTAAAATGCGTTTACACTCGCATTTTCACATGCGTTGATTTGGAATTATGGCCAGCGGCAGCTTATTTGGATTTAAAATAACAAGAGGAACTGATCAGACGCAGCGGTTCATGAAACTCGACTGGTTGGTCAAGCTCTTTTCTCAACTCACTTTTCAGATAAATATATATTTTTTGTAGCAGGTTACTTATTTCGTTGTAGGATTTGTGCATAAAGAACAAAATGGATTAAAATTATTCATTGCAGTAACAGCTCATTTTGCAAACATCTGCTTGTTTGGACTCGTGTTTCTGGATTTCAGTCAAATTTCCTCTCTTGATTCAGCTGTGGAGAAGCATTTAGCTCTTAAGATGCTAATTTCTCCTCCCGTATTTACCAAGATGCCACTAATTGAGTCTTTTAAATAAGTGGACGACGTGTTTGAGAAACAATTTGTCCTGAAAACAGCTGCCTAGAGCAAATTAAATCAAAACATTGAGCTAAAAAAACAGTTTAAATCTCTGAGGGAATAAACTAAGCCGAGTGAAATTATCTCCTCAGCCTTACTTAGTGCCAAGTTATAGTCAGTGCTCGATACGGCGATTAATAAAAAGTCACTTTTTACGTCATACATTAGCGCAAATATCATAAAAACTCCTTACAAATATTTCTAAATTAGCTCCACAAAACCAGTAATTTTGATTGCAATAAAAAATTTTAAAATCATGAAATCCTGTTTGGACTGATCAGCGTGAAAAGATGTTCAATATTGTTTAATTTTAAGGAACATTACTGAATGCTGAAACAAACAGCTGTTTGTTGATATTTTAACAGTTTAATGGTTTTATCAGTACACAACCGGCCCTTTAAGAACATTCAGATTTTTGATTTGGCCCAAAATGAAACTGAGTTTGTCGCCCCGGATATAAGTAATAGTTGTTTTCTTTCCATTGGTATCTTCCTCTTTTAAGTGAACCAGTCTCAAGAAATTTATCCATTATTAATTTTAAACACAATCCTTTGTGAAAGCTGCTTTAATTTTTTTAAATAAATCGTATCTTAACTCATAGTTTGTTTCTTTATCTTCAAATCACTTTTGTAAACACCTTGGAAGGAGTTTGTAGTCAATGCTGTTCTAAATCATTTAAAAGTATTTAATTTCTCTGCAGATCGAGCAAAACTGAAATGCTGATTTAGCAATCAATTTCAGAAAACTTTTTCCTTCTTGTCGCAGCTCAGAAAGTCAGATTGCAGCTTCTGAACTGCAGGAGTTTTGGGATTACCAGAGAAAATGAGGTGAAAAAAGAAAGAGAGAGAGAGAGAGAGACGTGAAGACGGATACAAAGAAAGAGCAAGCTAAGCTAATCGGGAGGCAGAGTGCTGAGGGGATGCGGCCCGTCACCGCGGGTCTCCTGACCTTGACTCGTTGGAAACACAGAAACCGAAAGGAGCTGCAGAGAGGCTGACAGCAGGAGAATATTAGGAGGAATGGATCAAATTAAACAGGAAACTGCAGAGAGAAGCAGATCCAGACATATAAACCGCGTTACGGCTCTCAGGTCAGCTCAGATCAGATTTTAAAGTGTCGTTTCTTTTTATGTATATTTGAAGAGTAGCAGCTCTTACAGGAAAAACTGCGGCGTCATCGCAAGTCCTTCAGGTTCAACGGCGAAACGAACGGACTTCTGCTGGTTTGAGTTGCTTTGAATTAATGAGAGAAACCAAAACAGATTCAAGATTCAATTCAGAAACAGAGATTCAATAAAAATATGAGAACAAATTTGAATCACAGTCAAGTTAAGAATCACCGTGCTGCTGTAGACTGACTCTGACGTCACTTTAAAGCATATTCATAGCAAATTTTTACATTTTAAGACAAATGTAGTTAAATGTCATAAAGCCTCAAGTTAAAACATTTTTTTCTGAATATTATCTCAAAAAACAGTGTTGAGGTCTAACTGTAGTCTTGCTTAAAGCAACACTTTTTGTTTTTGTTAAAGAAATAAGTCATAATGCGGAAGAGCTTCAGTGCAGAACTCGGTTTAATTCGCTGTCCTTGAAATTGGAAGAAGTAAATGGTGAATGTTGCAGCTGTTTCGTTTCTTTTGACCTTTTCCAGCATCTTCAGAGCAAATTGACCTTTTGGGTCGGAGGAAAATCTCTGCGCTCTTTGGCGTGCTTAACTTTCCTCTCTGGTCTCTTTGCTTGTTATTCTAACTGAAGGAATTGAGTAAAATAAGAGATGCATGGAAATTGAAATGTTAAAGGTGACCTATTGAAAACATAAAGTCTTTTCAGATTGAGCCGTTTTAGAGCGTCTTGTCACTTTAAGTCCAAATGAGCCGCTGCTGGCCGCCTAACTCAAAGTAAGTCAACTTTATTTGTGTCGCACATTTCAGCAACAAAAGCCTTTCAAGGTGCCTTACATAATAAAAACAGAAAATTACAAAGTTACAAAGAAAACACCATAGAGTATATTTTGATGAGTGCCAACGTCAAAATGGCTGCAAACAAATGCGCAATTTTAAAAACCGTGCATGTCTGGAAAGCAGAAGTGGAGCCTCCTGCACAACCAACAAGAATGCAGCAAGTGGTCTCTGGCTGATAAGTCAACAACAAAACATTTGTCTTTTCCAGCAGCCGTTGTACAGCTCAAACGGCGCTAAAACCAGTTGACTGAACGTGTTGGCGCTCCGTTTGAGTTGCTTGGTAACGGGGAGAGTTCCCCTGGTGTTGCTAGGTAACGGGAGGTTTTTGATACAGCTCATTTTCCAGACACCAAAAAACTTTTAATTATTGCCCCTTTTTTTAAAAGGGTTGGGCTGTTTTTTAGAAGCAGTTGATCCCCGTTCAAAATGTGAATTTTGTATAGACCCCTTCATCCCTTGTAGATCGAACGTATCTCCGGCGATCCAACCCAATTCGCAGTACCGTAATCCCACCACGCTTTGCGCTATCTGAAAAATTCAAACGGTTTCTGAAAGGGGAGACGTTGCGCTTTCCAGCCGATATCGGGTCATTGCAGTAATTTCACCCCCACCGTAGCAGGGAGTGAAGTTATTCTGTGGGACGCTCTTTTAATAGACGGTAAGTTGCGAAAGTAACGGCTAGATATTGAAAGTTCCAGTTGTTATGGATAAATGGGCAAATATATATTTACTCACAGGACATTTAAAGAACTTTGTACAGAAATATCCAGACAGAGATTGAAGGTTGTGTGAGATCTAGCAGAGGACGTTCGTTTTGTCGGGAAGTTGGAAAAATGGAGTTCGGTCTACGTGGCAGGAAGTTTGAACCCGCTCGCGGTCGGATGTAATGGAGGACGGCGTGAGATGGAGCAGGCAGTGGGCGGTGGAAGGAGATGGAGGATGGAGGCGACAGGGGGTCACGCGTTTGGTCACTCAGGCAGCAGCTGATTAATTAAACCCTGGGTTTGTGTGTGCGGCTCTGCGGCCCGTCTGGCACCTCGCCTAACGCCGTCTCGTTTCTCCGAGGCAACGCAGCCTTCCTCGTTCGCTGTTTTAATAATAACGTGTTTTCCTCTGACCCCCACAGCCTCACACTAACGTCTTAATATGGTAACGGATCCTTCGCTACTTTGTCATAACATCCAGTACTTGAATTCAGTCTTCAGATTTTACCAACTCATCTCAATAATTTGGAATATTGTTCCATTTACTTATTCAAGTGTTAATTTGAATGAGAATAAAAACTGACACCAGTTCAGTAAAGTTACCAAACAAGTTTTCCCCTCTGTTGGAAGAAATAATTATTTGGAAAAGACGTTACATTTAACCGGAAACAACTTATTTTTTGGTTCGTACAATCAACTACTGTAAACATGCAAACTAAATATTTGTTTGGGAAATGCGAGAAAAGCAATTAAACCTGAAGTGTAGATGAAACCTGAGTGAAGCTGCCTCCACAGTTTTGTTTGATCCTTAAAATCAGGCAAAATTGATATCAAACATTTGTGCAGCAAAATTTCTGTTTGTGTCGCTATAATTTTAAAGATGGTAAGAAATGTTTCTAGAGGTCATGAAAGGTCAACCAGCCCCCACAACCTTCTTCAAACCAGATAAAATTGGTGTCGGTTTGTGCTGCTTCAATTTTGATGATATTAACGAAAGTTTAATTTGATTTCGTAAAAGCGGGGGAGCCTGGTTGGCCTTTTGTCCTCTAAACTTTCACGAATATCTTCAAAGCCAAAGCAGCACAAACATAGTCGAGTTGATTGACACCAATTTTGTCTGATTTAAAGAAGGTGGAGGGCCGGTTGACCTTCCATGACCTCTGGAAGGTCGTCACTCGATGAAAGATGAGACCATAGCAATCCAAATTGCTGCATCTGGAAGATATGAAAAATTTCCCTTTGACAACCTGCTTTTGTTTAGGTTTCCTTTTCTCTTTCTGTGAGATTTAAAAATAAAAAATGATTCAGCAAAGAGTCTAGATCCAAACAACTCAAGGCGTCCAAAACGTAATTTGTTCCACTTTGTTTGATGCCAATGACTCCTGACTTTAATGGACCTTAATTTAATTTCATTTAATTTATCTGGAAGGGACAATACACATCAATTAACATTCTTGTAAATGTGCCAGAAATAAACAAAATGCTATTTTTTCTCTGGACAATGAGTAATTTCTCTTGCTAAAACAAAAACAAATATTATACAAGTAAGGTTAATATGACTTAACAACATATTTAGTCAATACCAATGGGAAATACGAAAGAAGGAAACTACAAAACAGTTATTATAAAAGTTATAAGAGGTAATTCAAACTAAATTAGTTTTGTATGCTGTTGTTTCAATAATATTAAGAAAAATTACAAGAAAAGAACACAAAATAATTGAGACTCTCAGATTTGTAGTACAGGTAGGTTAAGTAAAAGTTGCAGAAAGATAAGTGGAAGGAAAAACTGTGGCAGAAAAGAGTGCACAATGAATGGAGATAACCACAGAGGATAAATAATAAAAACTAAGCTGAAACCAAACAATATTTAGCTCATGAAAACTAGCAAGCGCAATCTTAAAACTAACTGAATGAAAGTAGAATAATCTTCTGAGAAATTTGCAAAAAATAAATGCTTATGAATATCTGAGGTAAATTAACTTTTCAATTGCATTTCAATTTACAGATATGCCCCTAAATGTGTTTCGAATTTCATCTTCAAACAACAGATCTTGTTTGAAAAGCTGGATTAGTTTCTGACTTTCATCCGCAGAGAGACGGACAATGAACGCCGAACTCCTGAAAGCTTTACTACGTCAGCCACGTTTAACGCATGCCTGCACATTCCCGTACACACATCAGCAAAACTGCCTCCAAATGCCTGAAACTCAGCAGTAAACTGCCTGAAAAGTGACAAAAAAGGAGCAGAGCAACCAAGTTTCAAAGATCTGTTAGTGAGATCTGCATTTCTTCAGCCTTTAAAACAAAAATTAAAGAATTTACAAGGGATTTTTACGCAAATCAGGTTCATTTTGGTGAATCTCGTCATCTTCAGGCGTAAACTGAGTCAAATCAGACCCAGATTTGCCGAACCAAAGGTGTGCTCCAGCCGCGTCGCCAACAGGAAGGAGAAAATAAATAATGAATGATGTTCTTGAAACAGCAACCCGCAGCAGCAAGCAGATAGCTGTTTTTGAAGGGATGGCGCAGCCCATTGTGTAAACACAAACCCAGCGATTGGAGCCAAAGCAGCGACCGCAGACTCTCTGATAGTAACCTTGTTAAATATATAATTAGCTGCCTCTTATTTCCCACAGGTCTGGTTACCATTGGCCAGGTGAGTCGTTGGCATTGGCAGAAATACAGACCCTAGAAAGGCTTAAACCGCTTCCTTTTGTCGTAAGAAGCCACAATTTAATGTGGCATTAGAGATTCATGGTGGTCAGTGGCCAAAATTGATGAGTTGAAAGTAATCTGGAGTCGATTTTCAATTAAGAACACCATTTTAATTGTTAGCTCCTTTCATTTTACCCACTCAGCAAACTTAATATTTTTCTTTTTTATTGGTCTCAAAGAAAGTTATTTCTGTGAAAACCCTCAAGTAATCAGAGGCAATTTGTTTTTCAATTTAAAAACACCATTTTAATCGTTAGTTACTTTCATTTTACCCGCTCAGCAATACATTAAACTGTAGTATTTCAATAAAATCAATATATTGTAGGTCTGAAAAAGGTCCTCAGACGTTTGCCTTAAAAAAAAACAAAAATACTGCAGTTTATTAACTCTATATTTTAATGTTTTTCTATTTTATTGGTCTCAAAAAAAGTTATTTTTTTTAAAAACTCTCTGTATGTCGCCAGGCTGTATGAATGTGAATCCATTTAACCCTTTAAATCCAAACAAGCAGCCATTTTACAGCACATAAAACCAGCTGACCAAACGTGCTGGAACTCAGTTCGGGTTGCTAGGTGACGGGCGGAATTCCGCTGGGGTTGCTAGGTGACGGGCGGAATTCTGCTGGGGTTACTAAGTGACGTTGCACTCAGGAAGGGTTTTGAGTTTGACTTTGACTTTATTGAACGTAGTGTAATAAAAGAAAATAAATTTAAAACAAAAGGAAAGAAACGGCTCATATTCCAAACACCTAAAAACTTATTACCAAAATACGCAGCTGTGTGATGGTTTTTAGAAGCAGTTGAGACCCAAATGGAACCACTAACACCTGCAAAATCTGAATTTTGTGTAATAAATCCCCTTTAAATGTCCAAGCTGTCAACCTTTTCTTGACAGTCAAGAAACGGTTTCAAGTCTCCCTTGATATGAGGAAGTTTGTTTTGTTTTTTTGCCACACGGATTTAGACGTAGTTATATATTTAGATCGAACGGAGACTGAAAAGAGCATTCCTTGCGATATTAAACCCGACCCAGGAGGCTGTTCGTCAGGTTTGACCACATTTCCAGCAGTATGGTACAGTGCCACATGCTGAAAGAGGAGCTTCATTAACTAAGGAGGAGAAAATTACTGTTTAAGCGTCCCACTGGAGTAATTGTTATTCACAAAACAACTCGGTGAGGAAAGAGGTGTGTTTGAACGAGGCAGCAGTTTCAGAAGGCGTTTTTTTATGAAACATGGTGGCCTCACCCACAGGCCAGCAGCAGCTGCAGCTCTTAATCTCCAGCTTGTTTAGCTGGTCTGATGGGCGGAGGCTGCTGCACCGACGTGCATGAAAAGCTCCTCTCTGCGCTGCATGTGGAGTTTTGTTTGACCGTTGCCACATAAAAGTGAAGGAAAGTGAAAGAGGTTTAAAAGTGCAAAAGACTCGTTTATACCTACAGAATAAAAATATCCAAGTCAAATCCTGAACGTCTGACTCATGTTGCCATTGAAGAACATTTTAAACATTTATAACCCTTGACGTTATAAACATCAAAGCATTTGATTTAGATATTATGTTACTCAATATCTGCAGGCAAAAAAGATAATTTTTCATTTTCTATTGCATGAGTTTTTTTTTCTTTCATCAAATCAATTGTTAGTGATTTTGATTTTGAACTCTGTTAAGTAAACATGAACTCAAAATAGCTGAATGAAAAAAGTTTTATGTAATAAAAACTAGGTTTTTAGAGCATTTTGACAAATTGAGGCAGAAGTTTTGTTGAAGTCTGGTGGATCTTATTATTGTAAAAGTTGAATTTTTATGGATCTAAAACCCCAATATAGAAATACAACTCAGGTTCTTTGGTTTGTACAGTAATTGTATTTTAACAATGAGGTGTCCAAAGCGTGGCACGAGGGCCATTTGTGGCCCTTGAAATGATTTTATTCGGCCCCTGAGCTTAAGTCAAGAATGGTAAAAATTTGGCCAACCAAATAGAAAGCAATAAATAATCCCTAAAAATTTTAATTTTCTGTTTTTCTTTTAATAAGGAAACAAACCTAAGTCGTTTTTATGTTTTAGATCTTTAATGATTTTTTAATAACATTAAAAATTGTTGTTTATTATTGTATGACAGAGTATTAAGGCTACGCTAAGAAGATAAAAAAATAAACTTACGAGAATAAAGTCATAAAAATACAAGAGTGAATCTGTACAATAATAAAATCAGAATGAAGCAAAATAAAGTTAATATTATGACTTTATATAATGAGTTTATTCTTGAAATATTACAACTTTATTCTCTTACAAGTTTATTCTCTTAATGGTTTTATTTTTGTAATTTTATCACTTTATTCTTGTAATTTAATTTTTATTTTATTTTTTTCTCCCTAATACTCAGTCAAACTATTGAACAAGTAAAAATAAAAAAAGACATAAAAATCACTTTCATTTTTTGATTTAGTTTAGTCACCGATGCTTAGACCTAAATCTAAAAAAAGACTTGAATCTGCAAGTGCAGGCCACACTTTTCAGATTTTTATATGTAAAAAAAATTTAAAACACTTTTTCCATTATTTTTCTTCCACTTCACAATTTTGTGCTACTTTGTCCTGAATCACATAAAATCCCAGTAAAGCACGTTGAAGTTTGTGGATGTAACTGGTTGAAATGCTGGAAGTTCACTGGGTGTGAACATTTTCCAGCTCAGTGTGATTGAAAGCAAAGAATAAACACCGGTTTACTGATGTTGAGTAAAAATTCAACATGAAGGCATCAACACTTTGCATGCCAGTAAAACGAGCCATTAAACTGAATGTGTTGCTTATATTCCTCTTCAAACTGTGAAACTGGCTCTGTCACATGCATGTGTGCTGATACCGATGACGGCTTGTTACAGTTCATAATTAATGACACATGAAAATGTGACAACGGCGTAAAAACCGTACATGAAAAAATGCCTTGAAACGCTCAGGAAATGTCTTTTTGAGGCAGAAACGGCAGCTTTTGTCGTAAATCCTACCTGAAGTGTCCCACATGTTCAGCTCAATCCTCTGCTTGTCGATTTCAAAGCTGGCTGTGTAGTTCTCAAACACGGTGGGAACATAGTTCTGCAACGAGACGGCGTGAGGTCAGAGAAATTTGGGCAGGATTTTCCTTCCATAGCACAGTCAGATTTATATTTTTAACAAACCAGCGCTGAATGTCAAGAGGAATTAAATGGAAAATAAAGCATTCCACAGCTTTGACTGTTTATGTCCATTAGCTTTGACTATGTAAATAAAGATACAAACTTATAATAAATAAATCAGTTTCTAGCTTCTAAATTGATACCGATTTATTTAGAGATTCCATTTAGTTGTGATTTTTTTTAAAAAAACACACAATTGGGTAATGATAGTATCGATTTTCTTTCTTTAAATTGAATTTTTTAAAGGTACAGTAAGAGGGGAAATCCCTGGTGCTTTTTTGTGTGTTTGGGTTGATGACGTCACAAGAGGCACATGCCAATTAAGGTGAATAAGAAACTTTGGACAAATTTTGAAATAGATTTAAGCCACATTTGAATAAAGATAAGTTAAACTCTGTGTATTTTAGGCAGAGGTTGACTTATTTATTTATTCATTTATTAGTATTTTATCGATTTTACATGGATTACAGTTCACTATGCTTAATAATTTGGACGGTATTTACTTCCAAGCAACAAATTCTGACATGTGAAACTCTTTATCTATGTTAAACGTAAAATCATTTACTTAAATTGTTTGTTTAGCAATTTTACTACAATCTTAATCAACATGAAAGCCTTTAAAGTTGTGTTGAGTAGAAAGACAAGATGAAGTGCGCTCCTGTGCATCTCGGTGCGCAAACGTGCGCAAAGTGACATTAACTGTCACCTGGAGACTGATTCAATTATTGATTTTTCTTCCTTTTTTTTAAAAAAAAAGAAAAAGTATAAAAAGTAAAATGATCACAAAAGTTTGTTTAAATATTATCTTTTGTGGATATCTGAACTAAACTAGAGAATTAAAAATGTTCGTTCCAATCATATGCAGGTTTAAATAAATATACATAAATATCAAAATCTATTTTTATTAAGTCATAACTTTAACACTGACAGCTAATAAACAAAAGCTGATTTTTCAAGTTTTATGCCAAAGCAGTTAAAAAATTAAGCCGTCTCAGCGCCGTTTTATGAGGCTTTACGCACCGCAGCTGATGAAATATCCACGGATGCGTTTTGTTTTCTTAAAATAACAAATGTGTTTTTACCTCTGGATACGAGTCTTTGGCAAAAACATGAAGGAGAGCCGTCTTCCCACACTGAGAGTCCCCGACCACCACGATCTTACAGCGAAGTAAAGCCTTGCTCTCCATCACTGGATGGCTCTGCTTGTCATTTAGATCCCGGTCTGCGGCTCGTGGAGCAGAGGTTCTGGTGGTTCCGGAGGACTCCTCCTGAGAAATTAAACGACGGGGGAACAGTTCAGTCCCACACGGTCTCTGTCGGGTTCGGCGGCACCATGCTCCGCGCTGCGCTGCGCTGCTCTGCTCCAACAGGCGAGGAGTTCTGGGATCATACCTGGAGGTAGAGGTGACGCAAATAAAGATCTGCTTCCGTTTCGGTTCTATCACAATAAAAGCGCGAAGCGTTTCTGCAATAGTTTGAAATTACCGTCAAGGATTAAAAGTATCCATCTGTAAATTAAATGTAAGTATTTTTTAATTTAATTGAATCTAAGCTAAACACAAAAATAATTAGGTTTCGACGTTTTGGCTACACTGTAAAAAACATTTTATGACTCAACTTGACTCAGTTAAGTTTTATCAACTTAAATTAAGTTCAAAACACTTGATTGCTGCAACTTCAATTAACTTGACTTAACTGTCTTTAGCAATTATATTAAGCTAAAAGCGATTAGATTTTTTTTTAGTTGACCCAACTTTTTTAAGTTTTTACATTATTACACTGAGTTCACTTAACATAACATTTTACGTTTTTTTCTTTTACTTTTAAAACTAATTTCTAAGTTAGGTTAGCTTTGTAATGTTTATTTTTTACTCTATTAATTTTTATATTTATGTATAAATTACGCTAAATAAGAAACACAAAATTTTACAGACATTATTTTAATTCAAGTCAGGAAAATTTTCAAAATTCATACATCAAAATGTTGCAAATTTCCACCAAAAAAACAAAACAAAAAAAAACAAACAAAATTTATTAAAAAAAAAAAAAAAACCTTAAAGGACAGAAAATGAAATTGCAATATATCCCTTTATATATTTTAAGCTAAAAAAATATGTTTCTTTTTCTTTGAAAAGAGTGAATATTAGTTTATTGCACATTTAAGAGATTTTTTCATAAATAAGGAAAAAGCAAATAGAAACAGAAGCTCCAGTGGCTGGTCCTGTTTATATACAAATGAGTGTTAGCATTGCAGCACAGCTAGCTGTGAGGAGAAGCTAGAAAAACATTTAGGTTAAAAAAAAAGTCTGCAAGGCAGTTCAAAGTGCATGAAAAAAACATAAAGCATAATTCTTTTTCTCCCCTTTAAATATGTCTAATATTAAACAGATTGTTAAATTTCTTTGCAATTAAAAGAAATTGTAAAAGAAAAGAAAAAAACTAGATGAGACAACAAAATGTAATTTAATTTGAAGGCTGAATTTCTGCACTTCCTGTTCTTCTCTGACTAATTATAGTTCACTTGATGCGTTTCCATGCTTTCCAGCAGTTTACACAACTATTCTGTTTGCAAGTTTAAGAGAATAAATGGGGTAAATAAATGGAATAAATAAAGAAGTTTAAAAAAAAAAACTTTTCCCACACATATAATTGAAAATAAGAATGCGGCGTTAAAGCGATACTTTTAATCTGGTGAATCTGGTTGATTAAATTGCACAAAATGCGGATTGTTGACATTTTTGTGTAATGACAGGATGTAATTTAGCTGCTCTCTGAGCCTTTTGTTACTGATAATGTCAGATTTGTTTGGCTCAGGAAATGTCTACTGTTGATTAGGTTTTAGCGCCATCTTCTGGCCTAAAAAGAAAAAAAGTAAAAATGGATAGCAGCAACTTCAGTTTTTAAGTGACATATAAAGATACACCATTTTGTTTATAGTTTTAAATCTTGGTATTATGGAAAAAATGCACCTGGAGAGTCATTTTTTTCTATTCATAGCTGGAGTTTCATTGCTAATTGCACCATATAAGCTAGTAATATGATTAAAAACCTAAATATCAGATCAGTGTTAGGTAAAATTGACTTTTTAAAAAATGTGTTTTCCATCATGTTATAATGTAAACCGAAACCTGGAGTGTTGCCTTGATTCTTCATGCATGATTGAGAAATCCTTTCATCTCCATGGCAACCATTCAGACGTGCAAAACGCCTGGGTTGTCCTAGCACCGCCTTCGAGACGCAGCTCCTCCTTGTAGCTTCAGTTTCCAAGCTGCTGAGCTTCTGCACCCCTCCGCCACTCGGCTCCTTCAGACTAGCCAGCAGCAATTAGCAAAAACTTGGTGGAACTGATCTGCTGAGCTCATTATACAAACTACTTCTTAGTTCAACGCTGGTAAAAACGTTGTTAAAAGGTTAATAGAGGAGCCATGTTGTGGGGTTTCTTAAAGAGACAGAGGGCCAAATTCAAGACCTTAAATTACAAAGACAAATTTCTTTTAAACCATATTTGATATGTGCAGCATGTTTTACAACAACTGAAGGTATTATACTTTATTGTGCCTGGAAAAAACATAGTGCTGACTCTTTAATACATGTGTCAAACACAAGGCCCGGGGGCCAAATGTGGCCCACCGTAGCTTTCTATGTAGCCCTTTAAACTCCAAATTACATGAATAAGTCCCTCCAGTTTTTCAGCAAATCTGTAAAACCAATTCAGCTGTCAAAATGTCAATAAAAAGCTATTTGTTTCTTAAAATTAAACAATATTGATCATCTTTTCACACTGATCAGTCCATTGTTTTTCTTTTTTTTTTTTTGCAATCAAAATCACAGATTTTGTGGTGCCAATTTAGAAATATCTGTACAACATTTTTATGATATTTGTGCTAATGCATGGTGTTAAATGTTACTTTTTACAGTCCATGATTTTTATCGATCACGGACTATAACTTGACATCAAGTAAGACTGAGGCAGCAGTCTATTAAACCCAAAGTTTTTCACCAATTTTGAGAAAAATTTGCAGTAAAAAGCTGAAAAAAAAGTGGGGATTTGTTGATTTTGTGTGAACTTTGAGTGAGTTTTATCAATACATTCTGGCACAACTGGTCCTTTTAAGAAAATTCAGATTTTTGATATGGCCTTAATAGGTGTTCATGCCTCCCCACTTTTTTAACACCGCCCTGGGCGGCTGCCCATTTGTTTCATATCGAAAAAAGCAGACGATGAGGATGTATTTTTATTTTTTAGTACCACAGTGAGTCTTTGTGCATCCAAGTCAACAAAAGAGTTTACAGCAACACAATTTAACAGGGGTGTGTAAACTTTTCAGAGCAAATTTAAATGGAAAAGTCAAACCCCTGGATCGGTAATACTTCTCTAGCAACTCCATCTGGACTTCATTAAGGAGTAAGAAATGGTGTTGTGGAAATTTCAGACACTCAAACCCGTTAAAAAAAAAAAAAAATCAGCTATGTGTTTGTCACCACTTCCTGTCAGCCTCATTCAGTCAGCAGTAAGAAATGTACCAGCAGCAGCTCTGAATGCAGGATGCCAGTGTGTGTGTGTGTGTGCAAAACACTGTGGGTGTGTTTTATAGTTCAGATAGTCAGAGCAAGAAGTCTAAGTTCACTGTTTAACAGCTGTTCCAAAGAGACCACGAAATAATGCAAAAAATGCACTAATAAAAGCTTTAATTAGTGATCATCAACTAGAAAACACATTTAATCCAATCTGTTTTATTTCTCAATGAATTTAAGTAAGAAATTGTATTTCTTTCAGTTTCAGCTGTAAACTGGAGAAAATCCAGTCTTTCCTCAACGGGATTCCAGTGTCCGGGTTTTTGTGTCTCTCCGCCTCACATCGCTGAAGTTTTTTTTATGCCAACATAACAGATCTGCCAGTTTTTCAAACCTCCGTCAAGTTAGTCAGAGAGAGGAAGAACAACACCGGAAGTCATGTTCACCTATCACAATAAAATATTTCTTTCGTTTTTTTTTTTTCTACCGTGATAATTTATCCATATTTAAAACTTGCAATTTCAAATCTGACACTAAACAAGTAAATCACGCTAATAAAAGGTAACCTGCTTTAATATTTCATGTGCTGATTTATGTATTTATGTTTTTGAATTTCGTTTAAAATATGTAAACATAGGGAAGTGGTTTAAATATGTTTTTTAAACAGCTGGTCAGTTTCACTGATAGTCACTTAAATGACATTATATATAGTAAAAAAGTTAAACATATTTAATAAATAAAATAAAAAAATAAAACAGAAAAATAATAAGCATTTGGAGATAATTTAAATTCAATTAATAAAATAGTACAAAGTAAATATGCAAGATTTTTTTTTTAAATGCAATTTTATTTTTAAAAAGGCATAACTTGAACCAAAGTCTAATCACTTAACAATCGTGTCTAAAATTAACCCACATCCATCTAAACCAGACTCCAATTTTTCAGGCGCTCCCACAAATATTTTATTTTTTTAATGAATGCATGTTTTGCAGACACTATTGTTTATGTAAGAGTCAATACCATGTGAGTTATAATAATATTTTGGTATTTAAAAAAATATAAGTCAAGTACTTGAAAAATATAAATTAAAGTAATTTATTTTGGGAACAACAAGGAGTTACTGGCCAAAGGATTTATTAATGTTAACCATCATCAGTTCATATCTAACTATGTGTAAAACTAACTATTATTGCACTTTAAATTGCAAAAGCAACATAATTATTTTCTAGTAAATCCGACCCTTATTCACCCCTTATTCAATAAATAACAACGGGCTTTAAAATGTGTTTTTTGTTGTGCTGCTTGCGTAAAAGAGCCAGCTGCCCTTTATGAGTTTTATTGTGAAAATACCGGCCGGAAATCCTGTGGTTATTGTGTCGCGCCTCATTTTAACCACTTGTTGAGTGGAGCGCACCCGGGGGACCAGAGAGAGGCAATCTGGTTCGCAAACAACGCGGGCGTCTTCATAAGGAGCCTTTTATTTATGAAAGCCGTTTGAACAGGAAACATCTTTCTTTAATTTTTCCCGTTTCCGCTTCTTGAGCCTCCGGACTCCAGCAAACGGACACGAGCTGAAAATCTTTCAGAGCTTCCTAAAAGTGGTGAAGATGATGTCTGGTGAAGAAGAGGCTCCAACTCCGCAGCAAGAACCGGAGCAGGTGAAGAAGACCGCCGAACCTCCACCGGCCGCCGCCGCCGAAGAGGAGGAAAAAGCCACGCCGGCGTCAGGCAGCGGCAGCCCCGCAGCAGCCGAGGAGGAGAAGCTCGTCACCTACCGGGCTCTGGTGCTGACGGGATACGGAGGCTGCGATAAGATCAAGCTGCAGGTGAAGAGCATGAAGACGGCGTCGCTGAAGGCCGGGGAGGTTCTGGTTCGGGTCAAGGCGTGCGGGCTGAACTTCGCCGAGCTGCTGGGGAAGCAGGGGCTGTACGAGCTGCTGCCGTCCCCGCCCGTCACGCTGGGCATGGAGGGCTCCGGGGTCATCGAGGCGGTGGCGGAGGACGTGACGGACAGAAAAGTGAGTAACTGAATGCGTTCAAGCGCCCACACGCACGGCCGGTCAGAGGGATTTATGGGGTCCAGGGCAGGATTCGGGTTGGGGGCCCAACAGCCTCCACATCAGCTCTGAAATTCCTGCTATTGCTCATTCTTAATCATGTTTGCGTTTGGGTTTTAAAGCTGCAGTATGTAACTTTTATTTTTAAATAATATGATTTTTTTTTTTTTTTACATATTTGTTAAAACCGTCACCATGTTGTGACAGATTAAGACACAGATAATCTGTGAAAAGATCTCCTTCCTGAGCTACTACTGCCATCTGAAAAAAGCACCAGTCCTGTCCCAATAAGCAATAAATCAATTAATCACAAGATAAATTGAAATGAGCTCATTGATTTCCATTTGCATGATTTAAAATTTTTCTCTTTTCTCTCTACCAAAAACCGGATGACAAAAGTCTATTTAGTTAGTTTGTGAAGATCAACTTTGTTCAAAGAGTCCTCATAATTCATTTTATTTGTTGTTTCTGTTGTTTTGCTTATTTATTTTGGATATTTAAAATGTCTTCCAGTTCCTTTGTTAAATGTTCATTAGAATGTAAAGTTTATTAATCTTTGAGAATATATTGTAGCATTATTATACCACTGCCATTATATTACTTGAAAATGGTCTCAAACCAACAATATCGTGATAAATTATGGGACAATTTATCATCCAGCAAAATTTATTACCGCTCCCAACCAAAAATAACCAATCAGAGCCAGGAGGAGGGATTTAGCACTGTCAATCAAGCTGTTGTAGTAGCTGCTAAATGTGCCCCGTGTGGAGAAACAACTTGCTGTCATCGGTGGCTATGCTAACTAGTTTGATCTACATCAATCAAGATTGTTTGTATAACACATTTCAGCAACAAGGCAGTTCAAATAATAAAAATACAAAGTCGCAAAAGACACCACAGTAAACCAGTAAACATTATATTTTATCAAGTGCTGGCGTTACACATCAAGATGTTGGTCAAACAGGCGGGTTTTAAGTCTGACAAAACCTTTAAAATATGCTTTTTGGGTTAAAAAAGAGCGTTGACAGTTTGCTTTTTGAATAAGTGTGAGCCGTCCATGTGATGCGGGGCTTTTTCTTCTGAACGCTGTGTGGGATGAAGCTCTCTTCCTGCATTATGTTCCACTCTGGTCTTATGAAAGCTGCCACTGTCTGGTTTACGGCGCGGCCTTGAGGCCTTTTCTTTCCCTCACTCACAGCAGGAGCGCCTCATTTCCCACCTTCTTTCATAAGAACTTTCCACATATTCATTTAAATTACTGCCGGGGCTGCCATGTAAACAAATGGATCAGTTTTTAACCAGCAGATCGATTATGGCAGCTCTATGTTCATCTAATAGAAGCGTTTGAACAGATTAGAGAGTGTTAGAAGTGTTAGGACATATTATTTCTTACTTGAGGCACCTTTTCTTGAGGTAATTTATACTGATCCACAGGTCAGTGGGTTGTCTGCTTCCACAGGCGTGCTGTTTTTTTATTTTTATTATTTTATGGCATCTTATTGAAGATAAAAGCAGAGTGAGTCATGGCAGCTAACCTTGCAGCTTTTGCTAAAAGTTCAGCTACTTCCTCTAGTGGCTCAGACCGTAAGGAGCAAATCGAACCTCCTTACAATGCATCTCTTTAATTATATGCTTCACTGATCCAAAATGGAAATTTAAATGTTGTTTTAGATCGTGTTATTCAGGTTTCTTCAACAAATTGTCGTAGATGCTTATAGAGCACATGTGTCAAACTCGAGGCCCGGGGGCCAAATCTGGCCCGCCGTAGCTATTTATATGGGCCTTTAGACTTTAAATAATATCAATAAGTCCCTCCAGTTTTTCACAAATCTGCAAAATTCACACAAAATCAACAATTCCCCACATTTTTTCTGATTTTTACTGCAAATTTCTTTCCAAAATTGGCCAAAAACGTTGGGTTTAAGTGACAGCTGCCTCAGCTTCACTGGATGTCAAGTTATATCTGTGATCGATACGGCTATTAATAAAAAGCCACCTTTAATGTCATACACTAGCTCAAATATCGTCAAAATTTCTTACAAATGTTTCCAAATTAGCACCACAAAGTCTAGGACTATCCTGCTTTCTTTCCACATATATTCTTTTGGGCTTTCTGGATGCTTTTCTTTTTGCATTTACAAGGAACAGAATTTGCTGCAGCTTTTAAATACATGCTACAACCACAAGGTTCAGTGAACTTTATAGGGCTTTTATGTGATAAAGCAACACAGAGTGGCGCGCAATTGTGGAATGGAAGGAAAATAACACTTTTTCTACAAATAAAAATTTAAAAAAAGTTGTGCATTTTTATTCAGTTCCCCTGAGTCTGTACATTTTGCTGCAGTTAGACTGCAACTGTAAAATAAAAATGCTATTTAAAGCTAGCAAACTGTCGACGCTTAATTGTAAATATCAGCCTTTTGCAGAAATGCAGAGTTGATGCACTTTGTAAGGCCTCAATACATGAAATGCAGCTCAGAGCGAGATTTCACTTCTTGTTTTGAGGCCAAATTTAGATTTATTCTTGTTTAGAAACACGTAAATATTTTTGAAGATCAGCAGTGCCAATTTTAGTGACGTAAAATTGGCACTAGTTTCAAGAACCTAGACTTTTTGATGAAATCCATTATAGAGATGGTATACTGCCACTGTCTTAACAAACAAATAAAATACTAAAAGCTAAAAGTTCAATGTGTTGGTTTTTATTAAGTTTCCTCCTTCTTTTCCAAAGTTGCCAGAATCCAATAAACTAGAAAAAACTACAGTAACCCAAAGTCAGATTTTGAGTAGTTATAATTACTCAATTGATACATATGCAGTAAGTTTTTGTAGTATTTGTACTTGAGTAATTTTATTATGAAGTATCTCTACTCTTAGGTGAGTAAAATTTCTGAATTTTCTACCCACTAGGAAAAAAACAAACTAAATTTTTTGATAAAATTTAGTAAGTTTTTTATTGAAAGAAACCGATTTGCAAAAGATTATTTCTCAGCATGATTTTTAGTGACATATTGTGTGAACAAACACATTCACGTGTGATTTTAATCACATTTCTTAAATAACAGAAACGTCGCAATTGCGAAATTTTGTTTTTTTCAACATTAGTGGAATAATGAGGAAGTTTTGCATGCATTTGTAATGGAAAATGTTACTTAAACTATACCTCTGAGATGTTAATCTATATTTACGTCTCCAGTCAGTGGACAGAAAAGTTGCAGCTGCATGTCTTTGCTGCACTTACTCCCTGTCTGCAGCAGGCTCTGCACAGTAATACTAAAACTGGAATGCAAATGCAGCTTGTCATAATCAATGCATTTAAATGAGTAGAACAGTTTGTTCTGGTAGGTTTAAAATGAAGGGAGAGGTGTACATTATGAACAAGTCCGACTGGCAGGGACAACGCCGCTTAATCCTCCTTCAAAACACCCAACCTGACCCTATTGACTGCTTTCAAATCATTGTTATGCTTTAAAAATAATCATCTGTCTTTGCTCTTTAAAAAAAAAGCAACATTGTTTGTCTTATTTGAAGAGTTTCCCATGTTTTTGTAGCGAATTGTTTAGGAATAAGTTTGAAATGTTCTGTACTGGGTTTGGTTGTGCTATCATACATGGTTGACATGTTTGTTATCTAAGTTTTACCAAAGCTGCTCATTATCCCTTGCTGTCTGTAAAGAATTTCCCTCCCCCTCCTCTTTCTACACTCTTCCTCTCATTCCTTTTTGCCATATTTCCCCTCCGCTTTCTTAGAGCAGGATTCCTATGAACACCGCAATGCGATTTAGGGCAGAAACCTCAAAAAGGAAGTACAGGAAGCAGTTGAAAATCCCAGCAGAGTTTGGGGCTAAAAATCTGAAACTTATTTACCCTGAAGATTTGAAGAAAAACGGAGTCCGCCACTGCGGGTTGTTTGGCTTCGTTTTGTGTAAGAATTTGGGTGGGTCTTGCAGTGTGAGAGCAAAGAGCTGCAGACAATAACATAAAAGGATGCCAAAGTGTTTTTGGAGCGAAGCGGACCAGGTCAGTGTCTCCAGATAAGGATTGCAGGGTGTGGCTGTTTCATGAAACGTTTGGGAACGAGACCGACTGGCTGCGGAGTACAGGATCCCTTTAAAGCTCATCATCGATTACAGTGGGGATGGACAACAAATCAATAACAATACGTACATCACAACAGACGTGTGATCGGTATCAATACATAGGTCTCATGTGACGTCACACTTCAGTGAACTTTATAACTGACAGCCATCTTGGCAGGCAGTTGCTATGGAGTTGCTATGACAACAATAAACAAGCCAGAAGCTTAGAACTAGCTCTCGCCTCATTCCTAACTTATAAACAAGTACTTTACAGCTACTTGATTACTCTACGTAATACTCAGATAAATATCAGTGATATTTACTTTAGCACTTACTACCAAACTAGCAAAATTAGCTTAGATGATGTTGCTTTTATCTGCTAGCTAAGATGGACATGTAGTTTGTCACTGCATTTACTTATTCTGCCAGTTACCAGAAGTTTGTAGTTCACACAAAGAGTTTGTACGTCCTTTACAAATCCGTTTAAACATTATTTGTATTTATTCTCGTAACCAAAAATGTTTTTGTGTGAATTTAGTTTGCAACTACTCCTGCAGAACATATACAGTTTAAACTTCAGTGATAGGTAATCAAAATATATAGATTCACACAAGATAAATGTATAAACATTTAAAAATAGATTTAAAATTTCTACATAAACTATAGTGTGGTTATTAAAGGTAGTGTACTCTGGTCCATAGGAATGTGCAACAAAATAGGATAATTTAACATATTTTACAAAATGTGCAATAAAAACAGACTATTTACAAAGTGACAATACGTTTCTGCTGCCATTTGCACAGTTTTAAATATATAGAGTTTCTTGGCAGCAGTGATGGTTATCAGGTCTAATACATGGTCTGCAACCTTTACAATCCAAAGAGCCGTTTTCGCCTTCTGTCCGGCTAAATAAAACTTGTTTGTTTAGAGCCACAAATGTGACATGACCTTTTGGAAAAAAAGGCAACTCTTGATTCAACATCTGTTGCAGGGTTTTATTTTAACAGTGTCATAAATGTGAGTTTTGTCAAAATGTGTTTGTTTGCTCTTTGAATTTATTTTTGTTTAGTCAACAAGTTGTTTCTTCGGACATTTACTGATGTTTTACTTTCTGCTGCTCTTGGCAGTTGGTGGTTGCCATAGTGACCTTTAACTTAGCTCCTCCCTCCTTTTCTGTTGCCGTCGGTAACTGTGGGGCAGAAGCTTCTGGACTGATGTTAACCACCAACTTGATTTTCTCTTTTCTTAGAATAAATATAATGAACCTGAGTGTGTCTGTCGGGAAGTCAACCTACTGAACCTGAGACTAGCATCTACTACAGAAAATGTGTTAAAGTGCAACCATTTTATTAAAATTTTGGGGTTCTCAAAAGGAAAAGCTCTTTTGCAAAAAGAGGATGAATAACTATTTTTTTATTTTGTTTGTTTGTTTGTTGTTTTTGTGTGTGTGAGAAAGGGACAGTACCCCCGGGGCGGTGTTTTTCAGGGGAGCCCCAAAGACTTTTTTAAAATAATTTTTAGATTTTTAACGATTGCGTGTTTGGCACATTGTGCTTTTCATTGAAATTATCTGCCCAAGTTAAGGGAGTTGTACTTTTATTTTTGGATTTTTATGACTGTAAATAATATTCAAGCGTTTGGAAATTATGAAGCTTTGGTGACGTTTTTCTGGGAACCTCTGGGAACATGGAGTTGTTAACTACAGGACGTATTAAGCCCACCATGCATCAGTTCATACTCGCTGTTGTGACTAGATTAATAGGATTACCTATTAATGTTGTGTAATTTGCATTAGTATTAAGTAATTTTTCCGTAATAAGGGTTAATAAATACACATAAATACACAAAATGGAGAGTCATAGAAACACAGTCAGCAATTGAAACGTTAAATTTTGCCGCCGTTACACATCAGACTGTTGATTAATGTTTCATTTATGTTTCAAAAGCGACTAAACAGGTGGGGTTTTAGTCTAGATTTAAATGAACTCAGTGTTTCAGCTGTTTTGCAGCTTTCTGGAAGTTTGTTCCAGACTTGTGGTGCATAGAAGCTGAATGCTGCTTCTCCATATTTGGTTCTGGTTCTGGGGATGCAGAGCAGAACCAGAAAACCTGAGAGGTCTGGAAGGTTGCTATGACAACAGTAGATCTTTAATGTATTGTGGTGCTGAGGTGTTCAGTGATTTATAAACAACTATTTTTTAAAGTCTATTCTCTGAGCTACAGGGAACCAGCGAAGGACTATAGATCTGGGGTGATGTTCTCTAACTTCCTGGTTTTAGTCAGAACTCCAGCAGCAGTGTTCTGGATCAGCTGCAGCTGGAGGATTGATTTGTTAGGCAGACCTGTGAAGACACTGTTGCAGTAATTGATGCGACTTCTCCGTGTTTGGTTCTAGTTCTGGGAATGCAGAGTGGACCAGAACAAAAGATAAACACATGGATGAGTTTCTCTAGATCTCTCTGAGACATTAGTAATGTTCTTCATGTGATAGAAGGCCGACTTTTTAACTGTCTTTATGTGGCTCTGACGCTTCAGGTCGGAGTCCATCACTGTCATGGTAATGTTATTAATCTAACTGCAACACCACCCAGACAAAGCTGTCTTTTTCTCCCCATACTGTCCAATTGTAGTGTTTATCTAGCACCTCTAACCGCTTTCACTGAGTGCGTCGAGGCTTAATCTTTTCCTCCGTTATTTAGAAGAAGTTTGTCCGGTTGGCTGGGGTGATTGTTAAATGTCTGGGCACGCCTAGCCGTGTAAAAAACTCTGTCAAAACATGTTTTTACAGCCCTGACTCCAGCGTCGCCTGCAGTCACTTAAGTTCATGCCATCTTTTCAGGAACTGATCTTTCCACTTTCTGAAAGTGACGACCCTGCAAGGCAAAACGGTGTCACAAATTTCAGTTTCTAGACACTGGATCAGATTCAAAACAGGGTGGTCATCTGAGGTGAAAGTAAAAAAAACATTTGCTGTTACTAAAGAAGAGTTACAACATATGAAAGCTCTGTTTATGTCTGTGGAAGAGATATCTAATGTCATGAGTTGTTCTCAGCAGGAAGTGGGTGTGTCTCTTGGCTACTAAAACTGTTGAGGAGGAAGCAGAGTAGCGTTCGCAATCAGGTCACACTTTTCCTTTGTCCTTTGCTGTGTTGACCCCTTTTCTTAACCTTAATGATGCTTTTTTTTTTTTGTCCCATTTTGAAAAAATGCAGAGCATAAACATTTTACAGAAGCAAGAAAAGGATCCAACAAATGTTTTCTCAACGCACTGTTTCAATTTATGTCCAACTGTACAGAATTTGGTTAAAAGTTAAATATTTGTTATTGAACTTGCAGTAACATTTTCCACATGACTTTCTGATTATCGTAAAGTCTTTTAAGAAAATATTGTGCTAACTGACGAGTCAAAATGTCAAAATTAATTTCATCAAGCTGATATAGCTCAAACTTAAAATCTGATTGTTTTTAAGACCAGATCCAATTTCTGATTTTAATCAGATTTCTTTTCTGTTAAAAAATTATTTACAAATGACAGAAAATATTTTAAACAATATTTTTTAAAATGTATTTTAAAAAGATGTTTTAAATATGTTTTAAACAATATAATTTTACATATTTTTAAACATACTTTAAAAATATATGTTTTCATTCCTTTTTGTGAGTTGTAAAAAAGAGTATTAGGGCAAGAATACAAGAATTTTTATTTATTTACAAGAAGGTAGTCATAATATTAGCATTAAAAACACAATTTTACCTTCAGAATGTCTTAAAATTGTGAAGAAAAAGCTTGAATAATTGTTTTAATTTTTAGTGTTGAAATTTTCATAAAATTACAACTTAATTCTACTAATATTACGACTTTATTCTAATTATTTCGACTTTATTAGTCATAAACAAGAATATAAAGCTATATTCTTGTACGTTTATGACTATATCCTTGTAGTTTTATAACTTTATTCTTGTATTTAAGAAGCAAAAAAGTCTTTGCTTGACCTTTAAATGTGGGCTGGACTTCACTGCGGTTAATAGGTGATTGGCAGTGAATGCTGATTTGCGACTTTCCATTCCTGAGTTTTTTGAAACTGAACCAAAAAAACAACATGAACTTATTGCCAAAAAATTGGTTGAGTATTTTCGTAATCATTTACGTTGTTTCTAGAAGCAGTAAAAATCCAAATGGGAGAACAAAACATGTGAAAATGTGAATGTTGCACTATAAAACCTTGTGAAATATAAGTCTGTCTGACAGCCACAGATTACCAGAAGCCACCATTTTCCTTTTTCTCTCGTCTTTCGCTCCGTTTCCTCAGGTAGGAGATCGCGTCATCGCCATGAACCGCCACGGCATGTGGCAGGAACTGGCGGTCGTTCCCGCTAACCGCACCTTCCCCATTCCAGACGGGATGAGCTTTGAGGAAGCCGCTGCTCTGCCCATCAACTACATGACGGCCTACATGATGTTGTTCGAGATGGCCAACCTCAGGCCAGGGAAAAGCGTCCTCATTCACATGGCTGCCGGTAGGAAAATGTGCTTTATGCATTTTAAATATTCCAGTTATTGACCTTTTGTTATATTTTCTAAAGCTTTATTTTCCTGTGTGGTATGCAGAGGTGGTGGAGTATAAAAAAAACGTGTGTTAAAGTAAGAGCAGCACAACTTCAACATACTTTTACTTGAGTAAAAGTAAAAAGTGGCCATTAAACAAAGCATTTGGTAAAAAGTTCACTCAAGTATTGATTAGTTTGATCAAATTATTAATTGTTTGATATTCAAAAATTACATCATTAATTAATTCATTAATTCACATAAGAAACAAAAATTAACAAAATCAGACAGAATATTTTTTTTCCAAATCAGTTTCTGTCAATATAAAACTTATGAAACTTTAACAAAAAATGCATTTTGTGTTCACCAGAATTTTTAAACATGTTTTTTTTATTCAGTGAAGTAGAGAATCCAGAAATTTTACTCAAGTAAGGGTAGAAATACTTCATAATGAAATTACTTGAGTAAAAGTAAAAAGTGCAGCGTAGTAAAAATACTCCTAAAAGTAAATTTTTTTTTCAAAAAAGTTACTCAAATAAATCTTATTGAGTGAATGTAAGTCTGATGGTCTGATGCTGTTAGCTACGTGGTATGACAATTTATTTAAATTAATAGAAAAAAGTGGAATTTGATCATTGGAAATTAACGTTATCATTATACTTAATAGTATACTAAATATTTCTAGATATTTTGCAGACTAAAGTTAAAAAAATTAACTTATCTTAAATTTGCTTGCTGTTAATTTAGCTAAAGCTATAATGACTTAGCTTTAGCTTAATTTGCTCAACTAAATATCTGATTTTGAGACAGTTGGAGAAATAGGGAGGTAGAATTAGATTTAAAAATGTAGTTTTACCTTCACAGCTGTCTTTTCATTATTGCAGAATGACGATTTACAACACAAAATAATAAACGGTGTGATACAGTCGGTCTTAATGTTGCATACACCTCAGTTAAAATGGAAGTTTAAATAAATAACTTCAAAACTTTTTCCATCTTTTCACACCAGATGGATACTTGAGGTTTAAAAAATGTCTGTAGCAACAACTCCACATTTTTTGTCAACATTGTTTTTCTCTGTCATTTGGAGCATTGGCTTACAAATCATGATTTTGTTTTTGATAAAATCCCAAATGATTTGTCGCTTAGCTAACAAAATATTTTAACTTTCGTCCTAGTTGAAGTTTTTAATTATATAAAAATAAATAGATGAACATTTCCTCCAGTCTCCATGGCAAAATAATTTGAGTCACCAATCACTCAAAAAAACTACTTTGAATTTCATTACTGCAGTGAAAAGTCATCGGTCGTGGTCAGAACTGAGGCTGTACTGTGTGTGTGTGTGTGTACCAGGTTTGTATATACTTATGGGGACCTATTTCTGTCTGCAATGTGGGGTTATGGGGACCAT
>CAEGAE010086531.1:0-14764 GCA_903067095.1 Girardinus metallicus | reverse complement strand
GCTGTGAAGTAGAAAGAAAATTATGCATGATTCAAAAATGTTACAAATCAAAAACTGAAAAGTGAGGTGGGCAAAAGTATTCAGCCCCCCTGAGTCAATGCATTGTAGAACCACAATTGGCTGCAGTTACAGCTGCAAGTCTTTGAGGGTATATCTCTACCAGCTTTTCACATTTGGTGAATATTTCACATTCTTCTTTACAAAACAGCTCAAGCTCAGCCAGATTAGATGAACGGAAGTTTTCAGATGTTGCCACAAATTCTTGAATGGGTTTAGGTCTGGACTTGGTCTGGGCCATTCTAACACAAGAATATATATTATTTTAAACCATTCCATTGTAGCCCTGGCTTTGTGTTTAGGGTTGTTGTCCTGCTGGAGGGTGAACCTCCACCCTAGTCTCGAACAGGTTTTCTTCTAAGATTGTCCTGTATTTGGCTCCATCTATCTTCCCATCAACTCTGACCATCTGTGAGTTCTTCTATCCATGCTAAGAGAAACACTCACAGAGCTTGATTCTGCCACCCCTATATTTGATCAAATATCTGACCAAAGCACATTGTTCCACGTTTGATGTGGCTTGTGACAAACTGCAGACAGGACTTTAACAATGGTCACTCTTTCATAAAGACCACATTTGTGCAGTACACGATTAATAGTTGTCCTGTGGACAGATTCCCCCACCCCCGAGCTACGGATCTCTGCATTTCGTCCATGGGCCTCTTGGCTACATCCCTGATCAGTGCTCTCCTTTTTCAACCTGTACGTTTAGATAGATTGATTGACAATACTCTTTCCATTTCCTGATAATAGATTGAACAGTGCTTGTGTTTGGGAAATATTTGTATAGCCTAAGCCTGCTTTAAAATTCACAACTTAATTCCAGACCTGTCTGATGTCTTCCTTGGACTTCATGATGCTGTTTGCTCCTCAATTTTCAATTAACCAAATTCTGAAGTTTGGTTAATTGAAACAGAGCAGCTGTACTAGTACTGTGATTAAACTACACAGAAGTGGACTCCATTTAGTCATTACCAGTCATCAAGCAACTTCTGAAGGCAATTAGTATAAAATATCTTTATTATTCCATATTATACATTTGTGAGGAGAATAGTTGTGCTTATAAATCAGTAACCAAGATAGCAAACATTGCTTGTGGAATGTGGACAGTTTGACTAGAATTTTTTCAGGATTAAAATTACAGAGCAGAAGAAAATCAAGACCACCCAATTGAAAGAAAATATAATTGGGAATGAAATTCCAACATGAGATGGGACATGACAGGTATTGTTTAATCCATTTAACTTACAGAACATTATTTAAGGTAGAGAAGTTCAGGAAATGTAATCCCCCCATATCAATTGGGTTCATGATAAAAGATTTATTTAATGTAATGAATTTTGCGTTTCCAAAGAAAATTGAATAATAACTGGTCGATATTTTTACAGGTGCTGTTGTCTATAAAGAGAGGAGAGGCCAAATAAACCAAACTAGAGAGGCCTTCTGCTTTAGAGAGTAGAGTCCTTCCCCTTAGAGTCAGATCTCTGTGCAGCCAGAGATTCAGCTTTGTTTTGGTTCTGGTAATAGCAGGAGATAGGTTTTCAACATATCTACTTTTATCATTTTGGTGATGGTCATTCCTAAGTATATAACATTGTGCTTAATTGGTATGTTGCTTATAGAGGATAAAACACAATCCTTAATAGAAAAAAGTTTGCATTTATTGACATTTAGATATAAACCAGTGGCTCTAGAAAAGATCCGAATGATGTCAAGACCAAGGGGAACTTGTTCAGAGTTACGTAAAAAAAAAGTGTAGTGTCTGCTAGCTGGCTTGTTAATATATTTTTGTTTGCTGTCGATACCTTGCAAGGAACTTGCTTTAAGATGGGTTGAAAAGAGTTGGCCAGCTAGTAGGAAGAGAAATGGAGAAACAGGACAGCCCTGCCTGATGCCTCGATGTAACTGAAATCTAGGGGAAGTTCCAGATTTTAACTTTATAGCACTGTTGCCATTAGCATAAAGGGTTTGAATAGCTTTAGTGAAGAAGGGACCAAATCAAAATTTTTCTAAAGCTAAAAATAAGAAGTCGTGTTCTACAGAATCAAAGCTTGTTTGAAGTCGAAAAATAAGATAAAACTATTATCTTCAATTAAATTTGAATAATCTATTATATCTAGGACCAATCTTATATTGTTGGATATATTAGGTCCTTTCATAAATCCAGACTGACTCTCATCAATGATATCCTCTAAAACACATTTAAGACATTTAGCCAACACTAAAGCAAGTATTTTATAATTGTTATTTAACAGACAGATTGGGCGCCAGTTATCCAGAAGAAGAATGTCTTTCTGTGGCTTAGGAATTAATGTGGTAAGGCCCTGAATAAAGGTAGGAGGGAGAGTTCCCCTCTCAAATATACCCGTAGAAGAAAAGGGGCCAGTTGTTTGGAGAATAATTAATAAAATTCTGAGCTTAAACCGTCTACTCCTGGAGATTTGTTCGTCTTTAGGTGTTTAATAGCCTCCAAAATATCAAGTAGAGATTGGCTGATTACAAAAAACTTTATTACTTTCATAAATTTTTTTGAGATTTGGAAGAGCATCAAAGAACTGAGCAGCATACTCGTTATTATATGCGGAGCTGTATAATAATTTAGAAAAGTCGGCACAGAAGGAAGCATCTTCTTCTTCTCCTTCTATAGCGTTTTCTGGCAGTTTACATACATTGTGTTGGGATTTGGGGTTGGAGTTTTCTTTTTGTTTCGTTCCTTCCTTTTTTCCACCAGAGGGAGCGGAGAGGCTGAGTCGACCTTAGGGGCGTGTCCATGGTTCTTGGATCCAGCACATCTGTTGCCCATCTAATCATCTGTTGAGGAGTATATTAGTGGGGAGCCACCAACTTCAGTGCCAGAGTGTTAGCCAGTAATGGTACTTCAGGCCCCAGTCTTTCTTCCTTGTGTGCCTTCTCTCCAGGTGAAGTGGTGGATGATTCTCATTGCTTGCCTGAGCACCAGGCAGTCTCCCTGTTCTCTCTTCCTCGTGGCGTCGTGGAAGTTACCCATTGATGCCCGAGCTCCACTGACACTCCAGCAGTTACTAAACCTCCTTGGATCTCCTGGTTGGCAGCCTACCCCACTCTCAGCCTCCACTGGGTCAAACTCTCACCTGTCCGCCCTCCACCGCAGCTTCTCAATCTGCTCCGACTCCTCAGCCTGCAAAATCAAGACCCCGGTGATCCCACCTCGGCTCTGTACGCATCCATCATCAAGTAAGAACAGACTTTAATGATACAACTGATAATTCCGCTGTCACCTAAACTCACCGCTCCTGTCCTCTTGTGCCGCAGACTTCCAGAGACCCTGGCAGCAGTCCTTTCCCTTCCAGATCAGTCCTCACTGAAAATCTACATTTATTTAATAAACTAACTAACTGATAACCTGTTCTCCGAGTGTTTCTGCATGTGGGTTCGCAAACTAGAAAACACCATGACAGAATACTCTGGCCTTTCGATGAAAACGGCAGATTCACCCCGACGAACGCTAGAGGAACAACATACTCTAATCCAAAGCCACGATCAAGCTTTACAGGAATTAAGTAATCGACAAGCGGAGACTAACCGCAGACTTGAAGAAATTGCTAACTTTCTGCAGTACTCGCATCAACAGAATCCCGCTCCGGTTTCCGCTCCTGCTGCAGCACTGGCATCCGCTCAACCAGCACCATCCAGGTCAGATTCTCAGATCCACTCCACATTTTCAGATTACCGGTCGCCCAACCCTGAGAGATATTCAGGTGATGTGAATAAGTGGATTCACATCACATCATTCACCTCATCATGAATAAGGGTTCCTTTTACAGTGCTCAATCATTTTTAACCATTGTCTTCAAAGTTTTCCCCATGATGGGGCAAAAATCTCACTTATAATCTCCCAACTGTCGGGTCGTGCCCTCAACTGGGCAGAAGCCAGATTTTCCTCACCCATTAACAATGGTTGCACTTTTGATGAGTTCAAACAAGCGTTTAATCAGGATCCTGATAAATCTGCAGGTTCGGGAGATTTGCTGAGTATGCGTCAAGGACAGAAAATGGTAGCAGACTTTGCTATTGACTTCCGAATTAAAGCTGCCGCTTCAGGTTGGAATCCCTCTGCTTTAAAAAGTGCCTATTTTAACACTTTGAATGAATCACTCAAAGACGAGTTGGCAACTTTAGACGAACCAGAGACTCTAGACCAGTTAATAAATTTAACGATTAACCTAGACAATAGAATACGAGTCAGAACCTAGAAAAGAAATCCTCCAGTAAGAACTGTGATGTTCGGCAGATCCGTAAACCCTGCCGCTTCTCCACCTGACGCAGTCGGCCACACACGCCTCAAGTTCGAGGAAAGACAGAGACGTATTAAGTCTAAACTCTTCTTTATTGCGGAGAGTCCGAGCATTTCATCGCCAATTGTCCGGTGCGGGGAAAAGCCGGGGTCCGCCAGTAGAAGCAACGAGGCTGGTGGACCATTTAATTAAAGAAAGCTCTCCTCGTCTACTGTTATTGGCCACACTATTAGTTTAAAAATCAATTTCTCTGTCTGCTATGATCGATTCGGGTTGTGAACAGAGCCTGATCGACTCAAACTTGAACGAGCAAATGGCCATAGAAACAATCCAACTCACCTCTCCACTCCGAGTTTCCGTGTTAGACAGCAAGGCATTACCACAGATGACACACCAAACTGTCATCAAACCTCTTAATTTGCTCGTTTCAGGCAACCATCAGGAAACAATCTCGTTTTACGTTTTTCCAGCTGCCAACTCCCCGATTATTCTTGGTTTCGACTGGTTGCAATTACACAATCTGCATATTAACTGAACTGAAAGTTTACTGACCAAGACTCTATTTTTCTGTCACTCCACCTGCCTCCACTCAGCTATTCCTCCACGACTAATCCACATGAAGCGGATCCACCAGACCTCTCCTCCATTCCGGCAGACTATCATGATTTGGCACCAGTTTTCAGTAAGTCAAAAGCCCTTTCTCTACCACCACACCGACTATATGACTGTGCAATAGATCTTCTTCTAGGAGCTCCTCTTCCCAATAGCACTCTCTATAACATCTCACGCATGGAAAGAGAGACAATGGAAAAATGCATCAAGGAATCATTAGCAGCTGGTATCATCCGTCCATCATCTTCACCATTGGGAGCAGGATTTTTTTTTTTGTTGGAAAGAAAGATGGATCTCTAAGACCCTGCATCGACTACCGAGATTTGAACCAGATCACCATAAAAAACAAATGTCCTCTCCTCTCCAGCTTTTGAACCAGTCCAGGGAGCCACCGTGTTTACCAAACTCGATCTCAGAAATGCCTATCATCTCCTTCGAATACGCGAGGGAGATGAGTGGAAGACTGCATTTAAAACACCTTTAGGTCATTTCGAATATCTGGTTTATACCATATGTCAAATAACTAACTTCATCTAAAAGATCTTGACAGCTTTCAGATTTTCCACTTAGAATGCTAGTTAGGCAAGACATTGAATCTTGCTGGTGGTGGTTGTTGTTTGAAATGGAGTTTGGGGCAAAGAAAATTAGTTCCCTAAGAATTTTCTTGCTTATTGATACAAAATGAACTTTTTATTTTCAACTTCCTAACGTATAGTATCTTTCTGGTCAAATTTTTTTTTATCTTTAGTTTTACAATCTCCAAAGTGTTTTCTACAGTGTTTCTACAAAGTAGATGCATCATTCAATGAATGTGAGTTCAAATGGAGCTGAGTATAAGAAGTTAAAAGCAAAACCTTTGTAACTGTGGTTAAATTCAAAGGGTTTATAAGCCTGCACCACAGTATAATCTTCAATCCAAAGTGAGATCTTCTTCCAATTGCCAACATAATAAACATTAAAATCATGGCGAAGCAGGACCAGATTTCTAATATCAAAAGTGGGGATAGCCCTTCCCATACTGCCATATTGAGTTGTGTGTGTCCCTAAAAGACACCACTTGCACATCACAGGAGTTGTGCTCCTCTCGGATAAAGTCTAGGCATCATTTTTGGTAATCAAATCAAGCCAAGAATGGATTCTCTAATACTTATCCTTCACAAGTTTGACAAATCTAAGCTGTCATTGAAATGTAGAGATACCAATAAGATTTGAAATCTAATTTGTGATGTGTTATCTTCCACTATGTGACTCTAGTGCGAAGCACTTTGAGTGATCAAAATGGACTTGCAATCATTTTGATCATTCACAGTGATTGAAAGTCCATTTATTTACCATTTATGTGAAGATTAGAATTGCTGTAGCAGCGGAATCTCACCTTTGTTAAAAGAAAATGTTTCCCAAATCCGCTTACTGGTCACATTAGCTGCCTAGGTGCACCAATATGTTGAAAAGGGTGCCTTCTTTACCCAGAATCTCACTAATTACATGGCTGAATCAGTATGTTCAATAGATGTCATTTGAGGACTTCTTGAGTAAAAGTCAACAGTCGGCTTTAAAAAATAAACTTTCTCAGTGTACAAAGTGGCGATGACACCAGTGAAGAAAAAATAGTCTCAACCTGTGAATTGATTGCAGGTTATTCAAATGCGTTGTCATTTTTATAATATGCAAGTCAGTGGTGCCCAAAGTCAGTCCTCCAGGGCCTTTGTTCTAACTTTCTGCGCTACCCATGAAACCGTCCTATCATGTGGTAGTGTCCATGCTCACATCGTTGCCATGATGTACTGATTTCTTATCAGTACATCCCACAGGTAGGATGTACTGATAAGAAATCAAATCAAGCGGAAGTTTCGTTTCATCTGTTTCAGGGATTCAAGGATTTTTTTTGTGTAAATTATTTTTTTTATTTATTATTTTGTCAAAGATTAAGGTAAGCTTTATTTAATTTATTTCATACCTGGCTGTATTACTTCATGTTTTAGGTTTACAATGCAGGCAGCTTATAAACATATTTGTAAATAGCTTCAGTTTGCCGTTTGAAATGTTACTATACTGCATACAAGTCACTGCTTGGCATCAACCCTGTGAATCAGGAAATATGCTGTTTTGCGGCCTATTTTGTCCCTTAACTTTAATATTTCAGTTTAACAACACTCTGTTTATTAAACCGTGCAAAATGGAGCATGTTGGTAGCAATATGTGAGACTGAAGCTGTGTAATAGCGGTGTAATATTAGTTTATATTAAGGACATCCTATCATTTCAGGTGCACAGAGTCCTGCGTGGTTCAGTGGACACATTGTGGCTGTGCTGCATTTGAAAAAGTCTGCTATACAACATATTAATCTGCCAAAAGATATTTTTGTGGTGAACTGTAATTGCAGATGTCTGTGTTTAATTTAATTTCAATAAAAACTTGTTTCCCCTGTCTGATACTGTTTCATTCCTACACCTCTGCATTTAAAATATTTTTTTAAAAGGTGTGATATTCTAATAAAAGGATTAGTGCATCTATAGCTTTTCATTTTAATTGAGTAGGATATTCTGTCATATTGGGAGCAACTCGCTTGACCCACATGCAGAAACGCACTCAGGAGACAAGGTAAATCAGATAAATAAAGTTTATTTTCAACAGAATGAGAAGTGGTATGAATGTGTGCATCTTGTCTTGGGCTGGAAGACTGGGTACGGTGGAGCACTGGACAAACCGGTAAGGAGAGGTGAATAAAGAATTGAGCTGCAGAAGTCTGACTATGAATATAAGAATGCTTACTGGTCGAGTTGATGGTTATCCACGGGGGGAAGAAAGGGGGGGTTAACAGAGGTCACTGGGGCTTGGTACCTTTGTGGGGCGGAAGTCTGGATGGTAGTCCAGGGTTTAGTAATCGAAGAAGCTTACAAGATTGCTGATGGTGGATTGTTGAAGCTTGCTTTGGAGGGCAGACAGGTAACAGCACGGTTGTGGGAGGTGGAGAGGTATGTCGCCAGCAATGGATTTGAGAAACCAGAAGATTCTACTAGCTTTCAGAGGTGGGGATAGATCTTGGGCAACACAATGGGTAACTTCCACAGCACCACGAAGGGAGACCTGCAAGGAGATAAACATGTAAGTCCAAAGAGTCAAACATTTCCCAGAGACAAGGTCTAGAGAGTCTCAGAGTACCAAAAACAGGTAAACACTTAGGCGCTGAAGTGTTGACAACCTGCTCCACTTATACTCCACTGCTGATGAAAGTAAATTGCTAGCAGGTATGTAGAATCCAATCGCCTGCAATGCCCTGCAGCTGATGGCGATCTCTTGACGCCATCAAGTGGATGACTGTAGGAAGCAGCAGACAGGACAAAAACTCCCCATAAAGACCCAAAACCCCAGTTCCCAACAGTAACTGGGGTTTTGTGCCACTTTGCAGCCCAGAAGATCCAGAAGGGAGAGAAGAGTGGTAGTCACTAATGAGATCAGGGTCCAGAATGAATGAGCTGGGCACCCAAGACCATTCCTTGGATAGCCCTCCCAGTTGACAAGGTACTGCCAGCCTCTACCTCGCCAATGGGAGTCCATGACCCGGAGGATGGAGAAGGCTGGGTGCCCATCAGTGTCTCGGGCAGGAGGAGGGTGCTTGGAAGAAGGGCACAGTGTTCTGGTCTGTACAGAGTTGATCTGGGAGACATGAAAAGTGGGGTGGATATGCAAAGAGGATGGAAGACAAAGACAGACTGCAGAGGAAATTTATGTGAAAGAGAACACAAAGTGGTATACCGCTGTGAAGTAGAAAGAAAATTATGCATGATTCAAAAATGTTACAAATCAAAAACTGAAAAGTGAGGTGGGCAAAAGTATTCAGCCCCCCTGAGTCAATGCATTGTAGAACCACAATTGGCTGCAGTTACAGCTGCAAGTCTTTGAGGGTATATCTCTACCAGCTTTTCACATTTGGTGAATATTTCACATTCTTCTTTACAAAACAGCTCAAGCTCAGCCAGATTAGATGAACGGAAGTTTTCAGATGTTGCCACAAATTCTTGAATGGGTTTAGGTCTGGACTTGGTCTGGGCCATTCTAACACAAGAATATATATTATTTTAAACCATTCCATTGTAGCCCTGGCTTTGTGTTTAGGGTTGTTGTCCTGCTGGAGGGTGAACCTCCACCCTAGTCTCGAACAGGTTTTCTTCTAAGATTGTCCTGTATTTGGCTCCATCTATCTTCCCATCAACTCTGACCATCTGTGAGTTCTTCTATCCATGCTAAGAGAAACACTCACAGAGCTTGATTCTGCCACCCCTATATTTGATCAAATATCTGACCAAAGCACATTGTTCCACGTTTGATGTGGCTTGTGACAAACTGCAGACAGGACTTTAACAATGGTCACTCTTTCATAAAGACCACATTTGTGCAGTACACGATTAATAGTTGTCCTGTGGACAGATTCCCCCACCCCCGAGCTACGGATCTCTGCATTTCGTCCATGGGCCTCTTGGCTACATCCCTGATCAGTGCTCTCCTTTTTCAACCTGTACGTTTAGATAGATTGATTGACAATACTCTTTCCATTTCCTGATAATAGATTGAACAGTGCTTGTGTTTGGGAAATATTTGTATAGCCTAAGCCTGCTTTAAAATTCACAACTTAATTCCAGACCTGTCTGATGTCTTCCTTGGACTTCATGATGCTGTTTGCTCCTCAATTTTCAATTAACCAAATTCTGAAGTTTGGTTAATTGAAACAGAGCAGCTGTACTAGTACTGTGATTAAATTACACAGAAGTGGACTCCATTTAGTCATTAGCAGTCATCAGGCAACTTCTGAAGGCAATTAGTTGCATTCAGAGGAAAGGGGGTGAATACTTTTGTACAGCACACTGTTCAGTTTTTTATGTGTAAAAAATGTTCTGAATCATGTATAACTATCTTTCTACTTCACAATTGTATACCACTTTGTGTTGGTCTTTCACATTAAATTCCAATGAAAAGTATACAAGTGTATGATTGTAATGTGACAAAAACTAGAAAAGTTCAATAGCTATGAATCTGTATCTTACAATTTATATAAAATGTCACAAACGTTTAGCAGAAAACAACTTATTGTACAACCGTAATTATGTTTTTTTTTTTTTTCTTTTACAGCTAAGTTGAAATCTGGAGTGAAAGAACCCAACATGCAGGGGTGTGGTTATCTACAAACTTGGCTTTTGATGGCCTTTTGTGTGGTCATATTCATGTTCAGACAGGCCATTTAAAAAGAAAAAGTGAAGCCAATTACCCTTTCAGTCAATTTGTCAAAAACACTTTCTCTTCCTCATTATATAAATATGTTGTTTTAGCTCCATGTTTCTTTTCTTAGTAATGTAGTGGTATTGTACTGTATCAATTTCCTCCCACAGAGAAGATTTCAGGCTGAAAGTGAGCTATAATAAGTTGCTGAAGCACAAAGTAACATAGTTTATCACTATATTTTCATGCTGGAGTACACACATAGTTGTTTTGCATACAGTTAGAGCACAGCTCTGAAAGACCAAGGATGCAGAGTTGAGTCAACATTCTCTTGGAGACACTGTAGGAAATGCTAACTAAAAAGCAACTCCTGTAACTGGACAATCCCAGATTTATTATTAAAATATTTTGAGTAGTACACAGATTCTTGTATTTATATTTATCATTAAATACTTCTATTCTTTCAACATTTAATTCACAAAAAATATAAGACTGGGTATCAATGGGTATTTTTTATACAGTAATAGATTTTATTTTTATTTTTATAACTTCTTATTCTCTAATAGATTTTACTTTGGTTTACATTTACTGTACTTTATGTAATATTTACAGTATTTCAGCTATCAGCCACAGTTTGAATTACCACTTTGATGCAATAGAATTTGCATCAAAGCATGTCTGATTCTGGATAAATTTTTTTGCAATGAAGAAAATCTGATACATCCTATGAAGAAAGATAACAAATGGCACTGGCATGAAAGCAATACAAAAGGAGTAATGACAAGCAAAGCTGTATTTTGTTGTCCATTATTTATTGGACAACAAAATACTATATAATGATTGGAAGAGCTCATACACTTGGTTTCAAGTTGTTTTGTTTGAAGGCGATATTTGCTTTAGTTTCATATTTGAAATGTTTTGGGTTTAGAGTCTTTTGGAAACAAAATGTGTCACTTTGAATGTCACTGTATAGGCCAGTGTGTTAACTGTTTTTAAAATGTGGAGTTGCCACTGACTACAATCAAGAAAAAAACATAACAAAAGTAAATTTTATTTAACTAGTGCTTTTCTTAACACTCAAAGATGCTTTTCAGTAACAAAGTTGATGACATTACAATGTCACCAGGGCCCCATTTCAGAAAGCAGCGTTAACAACCTGAGTAAACTGTGATACTCAGGATTTTCAGTTTCAGAACAGGACATATCAATTTATTCACTGAATCACCAGTTGTAACAGCTGTAACTGTGTAGTGTCTCTTTAAGACAGCCTAAGTTATTGCACACAGCACACAACTTAAGTTATTACAGCTAGAAACTAGGAAAAGAAAAAGTTTTACAATCTAAAAAAAATCAGCTTTCTCCTTCCACATGTCAATGTTCTCCTGGGTAGGGCACTGAAGCCCCAAGTTGGGCATCGATCTGACTCTCGCTCTATGAATGTGTGTGCTTGTGAGTTGACTATGTGAATGTGGCTCTAGCCTAAAGCTCTTTGAGTGGTAAACTCAGTCCATTTAGAATTCTCATATGAATATGAAGAGTATTTCCAGGAAGTGATTCATTCCTGGATATGTATTCTTGTTAATAGAAATTGATTGTTTACAATCAATCTGTGCACCTGTTTTAGTTGAACAGGTGCACAGCATCTGATAGTAATCTAAATTGCTATCAGGCCCTTTCTTGGGTCACCTCAAGTGATCAAATGATGACTGTAAAAAAGGTCCATCTCCTCTGTTAGCCACTTACAATACATATTGTGTAGGAAGATCCACTAGACAATTATCATAAGAAAAATCTGATTTACCTGTCAGTTAAGATTGTGGCTTCACTGTGTTTGCTCCTGTTACTTAGACCGTGCCCTTCCTCTGAGACCAAGGCTTAGTCCAGAACTTCAATTTGCATGTCAAAAGCTACTTGAATGAGAAGCTCCCCGGATACTCAGTACCTGACATGCAAATCCATTGGAGAACCGGTTAAAATGGCGGATATGCACAGTCATCACAGGTGTATGACTGTCTACACAGAAAGTCTCCTGCAATAGCCTCCCACACCCACCATTGCCAGTCTCTCTCCACCACTCTGTCCGGAGAGAATGCAAATTTTTCCTGTGATTTTACTGGGATGTTTCACTTGCAGATTGTCTAGGAATAAAACTGTAGTTGTGAAGGGGGATATATATGTTAGTGAGTAACAGATCTCATCAGTTGTTTCAGTTTTCAACATCAGAGTGTACATTTTAAGAACAAACGAAAGAAAGAAATGCCAAGATCTTTTCTTGTGAAGAAAAAGCGCAGTGCCTGCGGTGCATGGCAATGGAAAGAGCCAGAACAGCATCAATGGAAACAGGACAATATTATACGTAAGATGCATATATTTTTGTTCTGATTTTATTGCAGCATGGATTTAACTTAGCTCAGCTGTTTAATTCTAAATAAATGTTTTCTTAAATCTTATTTTTCAGTGACAGAAAATACTATGGAGAGGATAATATTCAATCATGACATCCAACAGCCCGGTGCAGGGAATCACTTAGAACAGATTGAAGGAAGTGGTACAACAGTGGAAGTTAGAGTCCCAGTATCTTCCACAGGATCAGGGAACCAAGGATCAGAAATCAGAAGCTGGTCAAAAATGGGGCCTTTTGGTTTTCCAGCCACATTAGCTTCCATCAGCAGAGCAAAGGTATTGTCACTTTTATTGTTTAAACCAACTATTTTTTTTTTTACCTTCACTTTATTAAGAATGTTGTTCTAACTAGCAACAAATTGAATAAAAACTTTTTGTTACTGGAAAAACATAAATACACATTAAGAGGGAAAGAAATCTGAATATATCAAAAAGGTTTTTTGACATCCAAGTCAAATTTAAATGTGACAAAGGAACTAATCCCCAATTTAGCATTGTTGTAGTTAAGGACAAACTACAACATTTATCAAGTTGTTATCAAAATTTAATTGAAATGTGTCAGATTAAGATTCATTTACAAGCTCGGTCACATCAACTAAATCACCAGTTCAATATGATGCTTTATACAAAAAAAACTAACTTTATTTTAGCACATTAACTGATCAAACCTCGGTTCATGTAAATTAAAAAGCCTGTGCTGTTATTTACATATAAGATGGTCAGAGGAAAACAGGCTCATGCCAGCAAGCTGGAGAATGCTCATTTACATGCAAAACCAGCATGGAGGCACAACTCAGAGTAAGGTTTTGGCTTTGAGCATTAGGAGTATTCTTACAAAACTTGAAAGTGTGTAAGACAGAGATCCAATTCTTTAGGACAGTGTATACTGTTTAACACTATGTAGCAGCCAGCAGCACTACAACACTTTTTAGATTTAATTCAGTGCAGCTAGGAAGAAGAAAACACTGATGCAAGTAGATGCAACATGTTGCATCTACTAAGGTTTTTTAGTTTACAGCACAAAATTAACATGGCCAGAAAAAGTTGATGAAACAGTGACGTTACTAGTAATTAAGTTGTCAGTAAATCTGGAAACCACTGGCATTTACTTACCAAGCTCCTATTTATTTAGAAGCTTAATGACTCTCCCAGAGAATGTACCATGCAGATAAATAAAGTGTTACTACACAGCTGTTTAACATCATGCTAGAGAGAGACAAATACAAGATAATGCTAAGAGAAGATTGGGAGAGGTTGCAAAAGACTTAAGACTGTGGCAGAATTTCATAATTCAGTAGAACTGCCACCCTAGCCATGCATGCAGCCAGCAATACAGGGGAGATCAAATTATTCTCTGTTCATGTTGTATAATGGCCCAGTCAAAGTCCAGACATAAAGTACATCCAAGTGAGAATCTTTGGCCAGACTTGAAACATCACCGGTGGTCACAGTTGCTCTCTCACAAATCTGTATGTGAACAAGTATGGGTTTTTTTCCTACTTAACAATGTGTTGGGCTATCACAAAATTAGTATAGATACAACATACACAATAATGTTTACAGTTGTAACCTGATTAAATTTGAATTTGTCAGGTTACTAAAACATTGCAGGGTTTCTCCCAGAAAACCTGCTGGGGGTCCCCTGTGGACCGCCTTGGGGCATCCAGGTGGTCCACAGGGGTTTTGTATTAAAGATGTTATGTTGACAGGAAATGTAAAAATATTACTCAGTAATTATATGTTATGGGAAAACAGTGCCAGTGAAATGCTATTTAAACCAAAAATTACAGTGGGGAAAAAAGTATTTAGTCAGTTGCACCAGGCTGGGAAGACTGAAGCCGCAATAGGCAACCAGCTTGGTGTGAAGAAATCTACTGTGGGAGCGATAATCAGAAAATGGAAGACCTACTGCTAATCTCCCTCGATCAGGGGCTCCACACAAGATTTCAGCCCGTGGGGTCAGAATGATCACAAGAATGGTGAGTAAAAATCCTAGAACCACAAGGGGGAACTAGTGAATGACCTGCAGAAAGCTGGGATCAAAGTCAGACAGGCTACCGTCAGTAGCCCACTCTGACGGTAGAGTGCAAACCTCCTTCCATCAGCAAGGGTATTGAAGATGAAACATGGCTGGGTCTTTCAGCATGACAATGATCCCAAGCACACTGCCAGGGCAACAAAGGCGTGGCTTCATAAGAAGCATT
>CAEGAE010086527.1:0-18358 GCA_903067095.1 Girardinus metallicus | reverse complement strand
TATATATTTTTTTTTTTTTTTTAAAGATATTTTGCAATTTTTCTTCAAGCCACTCCTGAACCAGAAATAATATCAGAGGCGTCTTACCTGGAACAAACAGAGCACGGTTGAAAATCTTTGTATTTTACAAAAGATCTATTAATGTTATTTTGCTGTATGGAAATATCAATCAAGTTGTTTTTTTTTTTTTTTTTTTGTTCAGTCAGGACCAAAAAAAAAATGTGTAAACTTAAAACATTTTTCCACAACTCTTTACCGGTTCAAAACATTTACTTCAATGTTTCCAATGTAGCAAATACTTGATGCTTATCACAAGTCCCTCCCTCAGTTAGATACCATCAGATTACCATGGCAACAATCATAAAGAGGCACTAATTAGGTGCAGTTGATAGATTTTGGATTAAACAAATGTATTTTTTCAAGCAGACCTACAGCTTTGAATGAAAAGGAAGTGACACAATAATAGGATTTTTTTTTTTTTTTTGTCATCCTGGAGAACTTCTATAAGGTCTTGTGTCTGCGTGTGTGTGTGTGTGTATATATACACATATGAGATGAGGGCTGCTCAGAAATGAAGCCGAACATCTTTCAACACGAGAACAACCGAGGTAAGTGCAAAATAAAACTGAAAACCTCACAGGTGCCATTTCCCTTCATGAACAATGATGGTGAATTAAGAGCTTGACTCCCGTTCTGTTTATGTGTTTCCAGGTGAAACGCCGCACTTGGCTGCAAAATGCATCAGTGCATTTTACAGATTTCGTGCCCTGACATTCCGCTCCTTGAGGTCCTGGTCATAAACACCAGAAAGGTCGGTTCTGAGGGTCAGCCCAGGACTAGTTAAACTCTTTAGCATTTTTACACACCCACCTCACCTAACCAAGAGCAAACAATGGTTAGGCAGATTCAGAGCAAACCTAAGAAATGTGATTGTAAAAATACGCAAGTCTGGAATGACACTTGGAGCCATTTGCCGATTTCATGATGACTAGTTCAGACAGATTATTTCCACTGGCAAAATGCTAAATTCAAACTGTGACGGTGTGTCATGCATTTCTTTCTTCTTTTTTTTTAATCTTTGAGAAAATTGTTATTTTATTAGATCAGTTTCTGTAATTTTACTTTTATCGTTTTCTGGTTCAAATTGCACTTCCGGATTTGCCATTTCGTGTTAAAAATTGCTTGTGCCAGCAACAGTTGGCTGGTAATTTTCCAGAAAATGCACTGTGCATAAAGCGAAAGAAACATGCTGCAGACGATATGATGAACTGAGAAATGAAATGTTTATGCCAGTAGGGATTTGCAACAGTCAACACAGAACGGGCTCCGTTGCCAATTTCCTGTTTCCGCAACATGACAGTTTTCAGTTTGCGATGAAACATTTTTTTTCCGACGCGTCATTTCGATGGGTTCTCCTGACGACGGTTCACATACCTGGCATGACTCATGTAAGTGTGCTTCAGGCGACAGTGCAGTGACAAAGTTTATGAAGGCTGCCGATAAAATGCAACCACTCTGCACCGTCACAGTCACAGCCGATATGACGGCTAATTTATCGCGCTTTTATCAGGGGCAGCGGTCTTCGCTTGCACCGAGCGACTGAAGCACACGCGGGCACTAGCGCATTTCGAAACAAGCCCTGAAGTTGCTCTTTGCTTCGTGCCATTTTTGAAAAGTGGGTGCGGACAGGCTCTGAAAGACTCCATTGTCTCCTTCGGGTTTTTACAGGCTACCACAATCAATGCGAAAGGCAAATATTGAGGTTAGCTTTCAACAAATTATACTGACTATCAACATCGTCAACATTTTTTGGCAATTCCAGCCTGTTATTTTGGTTTTGAATTAATTCTGAATTGTACGTAGTCATTTGAGCTGAAACAAAATTCCAAAGGAGGCACAAAAGCTCTTCTGATAATTGCACACACAACGTCCTTAGTCAACCTCTGGAACAACAACAAACCGATAGTTTAACTTACACACCAGACGTATCGGATGCAACCATGCAATCCTATCGCTTTGCGTCTCAAAATATTTTAGGAATGACGCAGTACCAATCCACACTGATTCCGCTTCGGGAATCAGACCCGCTGTGTTTAAAGTGGCAGCGTTTCAACCTTTAAAGTGGGATTTACTTTTGAGGCTTGAAGTCGCCGTGGTCGGAGTGGAGGCCCGTTCTGGCAAAGCGACGTGTCAGGAACAGATGAAATAACAGAAAGAGAAGACCATAACTCAAGGCTGCAGCACACATGCTCCGTTCTCATGCTGCTTCACTTCCCAGCGTTTCTGTCACCTGCAGAGAATTTTAGGGCTTTCGGTTCTTCGCTGAGTAAACTGTGGGTATTAATGGGTTTAAGCCCCTCAAGAGAGATTGCTCACAAGACCCTCATGAGTTCTAATTTGGATTTATGCTTTGTGCTTTCAGAAATTACACATTTTCTCTGAAGCAAGAAACGTTATTAATTTAAAACAAGCTGTAGCTTTAGAGCTAATCCAAACCGCGCTTTTCTGCGTATTGTGTTTCAAGCCACATTCTAATCGGCATTGAGTTTCGACATCTGCCTTTAAAGCTCTTGACAGCGACCTCAGCTGCAATTCACGATATTTACGGTTCAACGCACGATACACCAAGGAGAATTCAGACTTCAGCTGTCACTTGATTTATTTTTTTCTTCTTCTCCTGACATGTAATGATACATTTTTCAGTAGATTGTCGAGATAAACAAAAATCTGATTGAAAAGACATCCAGAACAAAAATCTCCAAATGAATCAAACTGAATTCGTCTCATTCTGGTTTTAAAGAGCTCATGCTCAATCGGCATGACAGCTTCTACTCAAAACAAAAGTACAATTTAAAAAATGATACTTTTGTCACAACACAGCTCTATTAACACAACTACGATGTCATTTTTGTTTATAGGTATGCTTTTTTTTTTTTTTTGCCACAACTGCTTTGATGCAAACACCAATCTTTTCCAGCTCTCTAACTCTTGTGCAAACAGCATCACTATCTCGTCTCTTTGTGTGGTTGTGCTTCAAACATCCTGTTTTTGCGTTCATTATTTTAAGGGTGAGGATATCTGTCTTCCTTCCCCTCTAATCTAAGTTCTGTCGCCAGTAAAATAAACATTCATACATTCGCCCGTCGCATGCGTCATCTGCCTCTTCCTTTGTGTTTCTGTCCACTCATTTCACCTAAAATGTGAATCACAATGTTTTCTGCGGCTTATTAAAGTAAAATGAGCTGGAAAAATGTCGTCTCTCGGGTGGAAGGAGGCGATTTTTACCGTCACGTCAACACAAAGCTCTGTCTGAGTAAGGTATTAATTTTAAATCTTCCCAAACGACAATCTTCTTTTTCAGAGAGGATCTTAGCCACATTGTGTCATGCATGCATAATTGTAATACCAGCAGAGATGGTTTCGCTTTATTAGCTGCCTTGGGCCTTGTCCACAGGAAGGTTTTGTGTTTTTTGCAAGACAAACTGCTGCATCTGAACCTCTCACCCATATGCAAATGTTATTTTTGGTCGGGAAAACATAATTTTTTTCTTATTTTTTTATCTATTTTTGTTTTTTTACAAAAATTCAAAACTGAGGTTGTGGTTTAAACAATGTCCTCCCTGGCAACTTTAAACATTCCTACTATTGGTTTGTGCACTGAGCATGCACTGGAAACCACATCAGCAATCCCCCTCCATTTGTCCTGTCACCATTACAGTTTGGCTGAAAATATTGTGAATAAATCTCGGAGAACCTGTCAACAATGTCAGTTCAGAAAGAACTGCGTGTGTTGTTTTTGTTCGAAAGTTAGAACCAAAAGAAAAAGTCAACTTTCTGTCTTCGGCTTCAGCTCAAAAGATGTTTTATGTTTTATGACGCTGAGGTGGTCGAAACATCTGTGTTCTCATCTGGACAGGAGTTGTTGTTTTTGTTTGTTTTTTTTTCTGTTATTTATTTAAAATGTAACAGTGATAATTTCATCTGACCACGCACCAAAATGACAGACATGCTTTAAGTCATTAAATTGTCGCGTGTGGAAACACTTAAAGCACAGTGAACTCCTGAAATAGTCATCGTTCTCGTTGCTTCTCCTGTCACAATGGAAAATATTGATTTTTATTTTTTTTTTATCTATATCTACATAAAATACACATAACAGAAAATTTGATTTAAAAAAACATTTGCGTACTGTTTGCTCTAGAGCGCTACAGGTCTGTTGAAGTCTGTTTACCTTTAGAAATGCTTTTTTTTGTGTAGTCAGGCTGCTGATGAACCCCTCGTTTGATTCGAGTGTGTCTGACCAAGGAAATGGACAAAACCAGCAGGAAGCTGAAGCTAGAGGAAGTGAGTTTGGACAACAGTAACGTAAGCAAACACAGCGAGGAGAATCCAGGGAAAACGACAAACTTTTGAACACAGCATGGGGTGCGCAGTTAATGCGAGGAAATCTGGAGAAGCAACAACCCACACCAAAAAGCGTAGAATGCGAAAGAAATGTTAATTTGTATGAAGCGCTGCGTTGTTGGTGTTTTGGTTGTTTCCATGGAGACACTTCAAGCGGGTGTGGCTGCGGTTATCTTAATAAATGCCGAAGGCGTCTGTCGGCCAAAGTTGAAGAATTGCTAAATGTTTGCTCTGCTGCGTCCCGCATTAACTGGTTTTAACTGGAGCTAATATCTGTGTTTGCACATGGATTTAGTAAAGTCCAGTGGTTGGGTTTGGATTACAAAGTTGATTTAAAAGTCAAAAAACAATCAAACAGTTTGGCCTGGTGTGGTTTTCTAAACGACAGACATGCCATATTAATGAATTATACTGAATGTAGAGAGCAGGAGAAACTACCATGTGAATTGTGGTTCGCTCTGGGAATGAACAAATAAAAATACCACCTGACTTGTTAATGTACTTGACTGAAATGCGACTCTTTTCTCTTTTTAATCTTCTGTTATTCTGGTAACTTGACACCCGCTTTGTAAGTAGAAGAGTAAAAGCTGTGACTTTAATAACTGTTTCACAGGACAACTCTTTCTCTTGCAAAGCTCTAGACCAGCAGTTTCCAAAGTAGGGGCCAAAAATGGAGTAAATAATAATGATAGTTTATCTTTCAAGTCATATATATATATATATATATATATAAAAAAACAGTACTTTTGGATTAGATAAAAACCGTAAATTAGCGGCTAACGTGATTCCAAACTGTCCAACTCAAACACGACCTTTATCCCAGGTCACACTGGAAAGCATCCGGTTCTTCTGAGATGTTTCGATGATCCACACGATCCCGTTTCCTTACGACCTCATCGTCTTTTCACCGTGCGCTTTGTTGCACGTTCCAACCGTAAAGGAAACCACGCCACTTTACGGTTGGAATGGTTTCCTCAAGCGGTACACGATACAAAGGTCTTACGGAAGACTAAATGAGATGCGGCTTTAAGATTTTCTTTCCCATGAATTTTTCGAGCTATAGAAAAACTTCTTCAAGTGATCTTTGGCCGTAGGTATGTTGTGTTATCTGTTCTCATGGTTCGTTGCTCCTGTTTTCATGTTATTGTGCGGAGAGGTTTTCTCAGCTGGTTTTGCTTTCTCTTTAACTTAAATATTGCTTAACAGGAGAGGAACCCCCCTATTTAGTTTTAAAACATTGAAATAATTAAAGTGGGAAAATGTGTCTGAGCTTAAAGCATAAGTAAAGATATTTGTAGCAAGAGCAAGGCTCAAAAAACGCTACATTCCACCCAATAACAAGCGACCCAATTTGTTGATTTGCGCTGAGAATTATGACTAATTCCTTTTTCCTCTTTAATAATACCGATTATTATTAGTGGTGAAAATAACTGCAAAGGTTTTGGCAGCGACATTACTGGCACGTTCTACAAACCTTTTGGGTTTAATGTTTGAAATGAGCTTAGCATAAAAACAAAAATCAATTTACACAAACGTTTTGCCTGCTACAAATCAGACGTGCCAGTTAATTTAAGCATAATCTCACAAATAAAATGGCACGGGATAAAATACGAGGGAGTCACGCTGCGTCCATTAACCATTTCGATTATGTTTGCTGAGGATCTGTTATAAAATAGGCACAGGTCGGCTTAAAAGAATATTGTTTTCTTGTGTCAACTTTAAAAGCCATAACTGATTTTCATCAAAATATTCACACATGCTGGGAAGTTAAGAATGTTGCATCTAAAGAAAAAAAAGACATTTATGGACAATAAAAAAATCAAAATCAAAGGGAGAAATCTTGGAGAAATCTACACTTACAAGTAGATTTTATGACTTGTAAGTGTCTAGCGAGCTCCAATCCATTCCAGTTGATATGGATGGGCATTATGAAGAGCAGCTTCTGTCACAATATTCAGTTGAATTTTGTTGATAGTGAGAAAAGTGACAATAAACATCATCTAAAATTCCTCTGAGCTTCCCCCGGCAATATGTTGTACGGTTGCGAGTGCATTTTACTTCAAAGATCCACAAACTCAGTTGACACTTTAATTAACTGCAATTAAAGAAGCTACTTAACTGTGCCGGGTAGTTTTGTCACGTAACAACATCCTACACCTGCATTTAATTACATCTTTATTGGTATTCTTTGATACCTTTATGTCAAAGTCAAACTAACAATCACGACAATCAGTTTTTGGGATCATGAAAATCAAAAATTGCAATTTATCATTGTGCAGTTTAAAGGAAGTTTATTGAATTTGTTCGTTGCATTTGCTTACTGAAAGTGCACTGTAATTTTTGTACAATTCATACCAAAACCATTTACGACAACGATAATCACAATACAACACCTGGCCATCCCTTGTTGCTTTCTCAGCACCAGCCGCAGATGAACACATCTGCCCGGCGACTACAAAGGCAGCAAAAGGTCCGAGGACAACATCGAGGACAATTTGGATTTCTGCAGGAAGTAAAAAGATGAACTTCGCAGGACTGCTGGAAAGTTGTTTTCTGAGGTGAAGCCTTCTTCCTGTTCTTTAGGACATCAAGAAAACCCTTTGTCTGCCGTCAGTCCTGTGTCGTGTGAGTGAAGGAGCCACGCACTGTCCATGTGTGGAGTCGCTGCACATCCATCAGCGTCCTCGCTAAGGAACACTGACATAAACGCTGTGTTTTATTGTATTTTACATCCATCCATCCATTTTCTGTTCACCCTTGTCCCTACGGGGGTCGGGAGGGTTGCCGGTGCCTACCTCCAGCTAACGTTCCGGGCGAGAGGCGGGCTTCACCCTGGACAGGTCGCCAGTCTGACACAGGGTTGTATTTTACATCTTGTACTCAAATGTCATTATTTCTTAGTTTCAAGTTGGATGAATCAATCGAGACAGTTAAATGATGTAGCCAAGCTTAGCATCAAAATCCAAGTCTGGTGCGCAGATATTATGGTTATGTAGTTTGTCATTGAACTCTACAATCAGAGAACAGCTCCAACTTTCACCTTCAAACCAGAACACGCTGAAATAAAGTCTGACATTTTCTCCTTTTAAAAAACCTGTTCAATAAAAATGTTTTTGAAACCTGAAAACAGGCTAGCAACATCCCACGGCAAAATAAGTAACGTAATAAGTTACAAACTACATAATCAATAAACAAATAATAAGCCCACTCACAGTGGTATTATGTCTTTGTCATGAGCGGAACCAACAAAATGTCGTCCAATAACGAGAAATTGCAGTTATACAACAAATAGGTTTTTACCTAATCCAAGATCTTTTTACTAATCCAAACAAAGCCAGTTTTATTAGACACAGATTGGCAAGCATCCGATACTCTCTAGTGAAGCTTTATGCGGTCAATTTCTCTGGTTTGTTGATGGAGTTTAAACAATTCGTCTGGTTCAAGACCACCCCCAGAGTACGAGCTTTCTAATCTGACCCGCTGCAAAACACATTAATCACTGCAAGGCTGTTGACCTGCCCCGGCAGGAAGCACACATGTGCAAAGTGAATGGCGATGGCGTTTGTGTCCTTTGTTGCTGCTTCTGCATCCGGGTTTACAGGGACCCGCTGCAGGAGCAGAGGTCCTGACGACCGCTTTCCTTCTTTGACTGTTCAAAAACCAAAATGGCCAGCGCTCCTCTGTCCTCTTCTGCCTCACAGGTGTGGAGCCGTTTAGTTTTACTGCTTTGTTTACATGTCTGATCTATAAATTGCGTTTATGTTTTAGTCCTTTGTAATTTAGGAACTTGAAAAGAGTAATGGTTGAACTATTAAGGGAACAGACATTCGTGAAACCCGTTTAGTTTACCTCAGAAGAACTCACACCACTTATACAAAGACAGGATTTATATTTATATTTTTTTTTTTATCCACTCTTCATTTAATCAAATTCATTACATTTTCCAGGGTTTTCACTCGCAGTTCACAGGTTGTCCACCTGGAATCAGCTGGGTGACTAAAATGTGTGGATTCTCAGCTTGAGCTCGACACACTAGCTGCTGCCAGGTCATATTTACAACAACAAGATTTGATGTGAAAGCTGTATAAAAAGAAAACTCTTCCACGATACGTTAAGAAACGTCTGCTGCGCATTTGGGCTGTGAGAAAGCGAGAGAGCAAGGCTTTTAATAAATAGCAGGAAGCCTGCTATGTACTAAAGTTGCTCTGCTTTATCCTTTTTTCCTGAGACTTTGCTCTCAGGTATGCTAGCCTTGTAAACTCTACACTACCCTTTTAGAACGTGGACTTTTACTGCGATTTTTCTCTTCATCTCACATGCACACATATTGCCTCTGCTTCTAGTGGAAATAATGAATGACTGCATGTGGCACAAAATGTTTTCAGAGCTGGTTTTTTTATGTCTTCCAATATTAGTTCTTAAATAGAAATCAGAATAAATTCAAATCAGTTTCCGCAGATTAATGCATCAAATTAGTGCGTCTCAAGTCTTCATATTTAAAAACTACAATTCCCAAAGTTTGGCTACAACATGTCTGCATCTAAACCTTAAACCTGCATCTAAACCGGATAAACAGGTTTGGGACTAAAACCATCAGTTTTAAAAATATTTTTGGCAAAACGTCCTAGAGATAAGCTTAAATCGAGAAGTAACAATTGAGGTTGTGCGGGATTTGTAACTTTCTCAATAATTATGTTTTAGCATGTCATCAAGAGTTGTGTCACAACTTCGCCACGGGACTTCCCCCTCCATGCTGCGCCGCTGTGGTTTCCCTGGCATGTCCCTCGCTGAGAAAACACAACATCTGCAGTGAACCTGGGAATGACGCGAGCGTCCGGTGAGAGCAGCGATAACCTGAGAGGGTCTCCTTCCTGTACAGCTGGCCTCAACCCGCACAACAACTCTCATGAATGAATTAGTCACCGAAGACGAGCGAGCACACACACACACACACACACACCCCATCAAACGCAATCCCAGATGTAACTCTGGCATTGATGAGTCTCTTTATTCCTTATTGTGAAATAAGGACATCGGAGGCTTGGCATCCATCATGTAAGGAAGGAACAGCGGTGTTATCATGATAGTAAGAATAACATCCCCCGCTCGCCGGGATCCACGTCCATCCTTCCAACAAACACACCGCCACCCGTTGGGTTTTTTAATATCCAACAGCTGAGTGACCTCATGAGAAATTTTGTGAATGGAGCGACGTGGCCAAGCGCTCTTATCTGGCTCTGCAGGTTTCAGGCTGTGGTAGGTCTATGACCCACAATAACAGTGACGCAGCACATCCTGCTCTGCTCAATGGATAATTTTTGCAATCAATTGTTTGGGGGGAGTGTTCAGTGCAGGTTCATAGGAACCGCTCGGCCCAAGCCCCCGATGGCAGCTGCAGATAAATGCACCACAGTAACAATGTTAGAATGCTTTGTTTGCTTCCCCCCCGTTTACCCCACAGACAGTTCCACACAAAGTGAGGTAGTCGAGGAGTGTTGTGGGAAATTTGGCAACTTTGCCATAAAATTTGATCCACATCTGCGATCAAGTCGTAAAACGTAACGTGTTCCTACTTTAATTTCTCTAAGAATATGAAAAACTAATCTTTGAACAAAAAAAACAATCCTCCTGTTTATTGCATTTCAGTGACAGGAAGTTTGTCTCAAAGCACAGCTGTCAGTTGACTTGGGTAATTACAGGCAGATACTTCATTTCTGCACTTAATTTAACTCAGATTTTTCTTTCCACAAAAACAAGATCTGACAAGAAATTTTAACAAGGCGTCACACAGATTATTTCATTAGTTTTCACATCCTTTTACAAAGCAAGCATGATACGCTTGAAGCTAATTAAATAACACTGGAAAACAAAAGTTTGTTTGATAAAACTGTAAATGCTTTTGCCTTTTTAATTTCTTATCAAGTTTAAATTTTGACCTGGAGCTCTAAATTTGCGGTGGCTGACTCTGGTTAGGCCTACCTGGCTCTGAAAAGTTGTGTTTATTGAAGGAAGAGTCATGTGAATCTTTTTTTTTTTTTTTTCACATTTTGAACAGCTGTTTTAAAGCTACGTTTAATTAATTTATCTCTGTATCTCCCATGAATGCAAGGGGAGAACCTGCAACACAGAAAGAGTCCATGCAGGCTGGGATTCAAATTTTGAACAAACTGCGTATAATGAAATCTATTCCCATTTGCTTTTATTTTAGTCATTTTGCAGACTCAATGAAAGGATTGGAAATACAGGTATGATAAACCGGATACAAGCTAGTCTAATAATTATTGATTCAGCATATATTCTGCATTACCTCTGGTTTCAGCAGCAGGAAGAGGAAAAGTTTCAGGAAGGAACCTCTGTGATATCATGGAAACTCATAACAAAGAATGAGTCGCTATGCGGCAGGGTGACATTGAGGAGACCGCATGCAAATCTTTTTCTTCGCTAGCTGACGAAGGCCACACTTCAAACTGCAGGTGCACTGATCAGCCGAAGGAACAAACTTTAATTGTGGGTTTATTCAGAGTTTCTGCAGAGAGAACCTTGTGGGCACTTGACATAATGTAATGCTTTTGATTGTGTCAATGTTGCATGACTCTGTGTTTTGTGTTAAAGCACTTTGAAATGCCTTGCCTTGAAATGTGCTATACAAATAAAATTTGATTTGATTTGATTTTGATTTACAGGTTCCACAAAAACACTCGAGGCAGAAGCACAGCTGATGCTCATTCCAGACCTGAGAAATCTTGCTTCACCAAGTCTGTCCACCTGCCAGCCAAACGCCTCTGATGCTGCTCAAACCACAGCTAGCAAGTCACCCGTAACTTCAAAAGCTCACCTATGCTAGCCACCTATAGCTTCTGCTAACCATTACACTTGTTTTTACAATTTGATCTGAGGAGGAGATTTTGTTTTCACCACTAGCCTCTAACAGGAAACAAGCTCCTAAATAAGCGATCTCGCTGTTCCAGATCAGAATGAGATGCTCCGTTTTGAGCTTGTTTGTCGTTTCTGGACGCTGTAAGCTGCTAGCTAGAGCAGTTAACGATTCCCCACAGAGACAGAGTCAGCCGTAATCACACTTCATCCATTCTATGTTCACAGTATGTGTGGTACCTGGGCAGTATTAGTAGCTTAGGATGATCATGTTAAGTGTTTTTTTTTTTTTACTTATTTCAGGTGTTTAGATGTTTCAAATAGAGCAGGCCACACACATGCGTCGTCTAAACGCTACCAAGAGTTCAGACTGTTAAAGCTTCATAACAGAGAGTGTTTTTTAGTCTAGTGTCGCTGAGCTTATTTGCTTTATGGGTATTTTGTTTCGCTTTTAATCCACTAAGTTACATAAGATAATCCTAAAACTTTTATAAAATGTCCAGTTTTCTTAAAGCTAACATCAGCTAAGTTAGATACGGCTAAGGACACAAATAGCTTCCCTGCTCCTCCCAGCTGTGAGCTGCACCAGACGCTGACGCTCATAGACAACTAATATTGTTTTTTATATTGTTTTGAACTTAAAGGAGATGCGTTTATGTTACAGTAGATCATTGTGTGGATTATTTCATGTTTATTCATTACATATTTCTGGTGTTGCTGTCTGAAGAATGTAAAACATATTAAAGAAATCTGAATCTGGTGCTTTTCTTTATCTATTTTTATACTTTTACTGTTTTACTTTTAATAGTTTTAGTTTCATTGTCATTTCATCCTTTTCTCAGTTGCTTCACTTGTGTGCTAGTAGCATAGCAAGTTTGTTGACGTCAGGTTGAATCCTGTCTGTAAGAGAACGTGTATGTTCGAGAGAAGCTCATTGTGTAGCATCTTGCTGTTCAAAGGTGCCAACACCTCGCCATAAGAGATTTCAGCATTAGGCTTCATTTCACCATCTTTTCTTTAATAAAACGTACGTATAAGATTGTAAGGAATCAACAAAATAATTAGTCGCCAAACACAAACTCACTGAAACAATTCAGTAAACCTTTATTGCGAAATAAAACAAGACAATGCTTTGTGGTGACTATCGTCACATTAGACTGGCAAGCGATTAGTGAGCTCTCCAAGCAAAAAGAGATTTTGAGTTTGCTCAAGGACATTATTGAAATTATTTCCTTCATCTTGCGGTCATATCCGCTTTCTGTATGCAGGTGCATGTGCGTGCGGGTGGGTGTGCTTGAGCAGTTGCTGTTGGCAGATGTAGCTCATCAGGAGGTAGTATAAGAGCAGTGGGAGAATTACCAGTATTCCCACATAACAAGAGCTAATCATGCTCCCCTACTAGTACAGGTTCTCTTTCATGTCAAGTCAATTACCTTTGTTCTCTCAGATTGCTGGGTCCAGGCTTTTATGCTGGAGGATCTCCTTACAGTTCCCTCCGTCATTCCGTGCCAGAAAAACCTACCTTCTCCTTGCTGAAGAATATTCCTGAAAACATTCCTGAAAAACACCCATCTACCTGTCTTTACTGTTCCCATCACATTATGCCAGTCTCATCCAGGGAGGTAGTGATACATGCCACTACCTCCCTGTAGATTATCCACAAATCACCAGCAGGACTCCATGTGTTTCTTTTGTTTTCTTTCTCAATCCAAAGTCCTGATTGACCTGTGATCTCTTTCCTCAAATCTCCTCCTGGGTTCTCAGCTGGAGAAGAAGACCACACCATTGCTGCGATTGTGGTGTGTGGCAGCAGAAGGAGGGGCCATCCCAGTAGGAGTTCATGCTAGTGCTCGCCACTGTTTCTGAATGCATAGCTTCAGCAAGGGGCCTTCCTCAACCACATGACAGATGATATAAATCAAAATTTTTTTTTATTCAACAGTTGAAAACTGCTCTTCCTGTTGGACGCTCCTGTTATTCAGATAAATAGACTGAAACTTTTACCTAGCTTTGGTTCAAATATTATCTCACACATGAGTTGCAGATTTGTTATATTTGCTCCAAACTTTTGTGAAAAGGTTCGTGGCAACTTCAGTCTGTATAAGTGATATTTTATAATTGACATAATGAACAGTCGTGTCAGAGGCCACCTTTATCTGAGAATCAGAATCGATTTAGTGTTATTGGTGTACACAAACAAGGATTTTGACTTTGGTATGTAAAGTATTAATACATTAACTTTAGAAGAAATAAAGTATGGATAGAGGAATAGTGTTTGCATTTATTTGCAGACATTTTTAATATATAACGAAAGAAAAAAAATGATTCAGGTAGTGAAAGTATGTTTATTTTGTTTCCCAGTAGAGAAACAAAATAACTCTTTTATTAAGTGTTCATTGTGTCAAATGACACAATGAAAAAGAAAAGGATGAGGGAAGAAAACGTCTCTGTGGCAGCTGTTTTTTTTTTTTTTTTACAAATATCACTCTGTAAACATTTACAGTTTATGTCCAGGATGTGTGGGGTCTGCTTTCCTAACCCTCAGCCTGTACAAGTCCTGGATGGAGGGAAGGTCAGGCTCTGTTTGGCTCAAGAGGAGGATCTGACAAAGAGTAAAAACAGGAAGTACTGAAGGGGAATTATTGAAAGAGACCCGACTAGATGTAAAGACATTAAGCACATTTTGTAAAACATTGTTTTTGATGTTGTACTTTTTTTTTCAAGTTAAGTTTATTTGTATACCACATTACAGCAACAAGGAAGTTCAAAGCAATCATACAGTTTTTTTCCTTTGCAATTCATAACAATCACCTAATCTATTGAGATAAAAGTTCAATGTACTCAACGATCCATACACAGTCCATGACTGCCCCCAGGAGGTCAAAGTAGTGGCTGAATCAGTGATTAAACTCATCAGATTGCCATTGGAGCTGTTTTTGTCACTTCCTTTATTTAGCATATTTCAAGATGACTGGATCATCATTGGTGCATACAGAAAGTCTGCATAGAGTAGAGTGAGAGGTATTGTTAAGTCATTGTAGCAACATTTTAGCAGCACTTGGATAAATTATACAGCAGTGGTGCCTTTCTGCAGTCTGCATAGCAAACAAGAAGAGCACAGAAGGTTTCAAGATGTTCACAAAAATGTGTGCCAGCTTGGCTTGACTGGAGAAATTGTAACATACACCTCAATTAGAGATACATGTCCAGGAGAGTTCTCTATAAAAAGAGGGTCTGGCAATCTACACCACCTTAAAAACGCCACCCCTATGGTGAGAAGGCTGCAGGCAGAGCTAAAACATAATTATTGAGATTGGAGCATATTCTTGTGCGTCAATGGCCAAAATCCCAGATATAAAATTGACTCTCCCGCAGTCCTCTCTGTACGCTTGGAAACAGCGAAGCGCCTAATGGTCAGATGGCAGGGAACCCATGGGGTGTCCAGTCAGCCTGTCAGTTCTCGTAACAACCAAGAAAACATTTTGCAAAGACACATGCGTGGTCTGCTCGACCCCTCCTGGGATTTTAGGAAGGTTGAAATTCACAGGTTCCTTCCACTCTAAATGAGTTTGAGCAATTAAGCAAAGAAGATTGGGCAAAAACTTTTAGTCTTTAGATGTCCAAGGCTGGTAGAGACATATTCTAAATACTTGCAGCTGAACTTGTAGTGTAAAGTGGTTCTATATATATATAAAGTGTTTGCTCAGATGGGGTGAATACAATTGGACATAAATCTTCTTGGGGTTTGGGAAGAGTTTGTGGTTGCACCATGACGAAATGCTAAATCTGGTGGGAATACTTTGGAAAGGCCCTGTGAAAGATTAGCATTAGCCTGTTATGCAAGTATTTCAAGCATCCTGATTGCGAGTAAAGGCAACTAACAATATGAAAGAAATGACCAACTGTCATGAAACACCACATATTACAAGATGACTCTGTCATTAAGCACAAAAAGAGAAATTGTCCAAATCAGCTCAATGGCTTCAATGTCTTGGGTCTTTCTAGCTGTTTTTCCTACATAAATCTGATTTGGAATATCCTCTCATCACAACATACAAACCTTAGCAGCACAATTTCAAGGCTTTATTGTCACAGACTTTCATCTACCTAGAGACGCTGTGCTTATGTGGGTGCCACCCAGCGGTTCTGGTCCTGTTGGGCAGCAAATCAGAGCAACAGGCTCACGGAGACATTGCCTAAAGCTTAAGCTCACAGGCTTCAACAGAACACGTCGCTTTGCTGTCACTGCCAGACCTCAACGTTGCTTCCAGATACTTGCTTCTCTGAAGCTGGATACAATGCACTGTCAGCCTCTAGCACAGATATCGTCCCTGGCACACGGCGTATCATTAATGTTTGTTCCTGCAGCTGGTTTAATCAATTTACCGTAGCCTTTGTCTCCACTGACCTTCTATGGCAAAGGAGATTGAGTGAAAATTGTGCCGATAAGCCGCGGCCTCCTGCGTTTCCAAATATCAAGGGATTATTTGCTGCTAAAATGCCATGGGATATCACTAGAGTCAATCTCGACTGCGTGCAGGTAAGCGATGTGTTTGTGTTGGTAGTCTTTGAAAGCTCCAGGCATCTGACATTCATGTTAGATCAGGTTGCAACGAGCCTGTCAATAACGGACATATATCCGATAAACCTGCGTGTTTGTGACACATGTAGGTGTGTATTAATATCCAAGTGTTTTGTTTTTCTTTTTGCTTGCTCTCTATCTAGGTAGAGGTGCTATGTGGAGGTGACAGCTTAATGACACTGACAGATAAAAGGAAACTGCAATTTGCCACATCGCATGGTGACATGATAATTACGTCTGGCAACTTCGCGAGCCAGTACATCAATTGCGTGTGTACGCTTTATTTAGGCAATCATTTGCGCTGTGATTACACAGAAGAGTGAGGGGGAAAAACAAGACGAGAGCAATTCTGCAGAGCAATATTACCTTGAGCCAGTTTCATTCCCTTCTTCGTTACACATCAGTAGCTCATTGAGGTGCAGCGTAGGTTTATGCCAGCAAGTGTCAGGAAGGTTCAGTGCTGTGCTTGTTCATGGTCTGTGCCTTTAACAGAGTGTGATGGTCTGATGTTAGAGCTTTACTACCACGTAGTGGTTAAAGCTATAGAAATTAGACCTAGAATTAGCTCTATGTAGGTAAACAATGTGACAATGTGTGCATTTTAATTCTTACCTTTTATGTAGGGTGGTACACAACAGCCATATACTTTCACTATATCTATTACAACAACTGTTTTGAATGTTTTCGTAGGAATAATAATTTTTTCAAAGGCCTTTACTCTGATTAGAGTACCAATTGTTAAGAAACACACTAATTTGTTTGCGGGTGGAGTTCAAATCTGTTTTACTATTGTGTTTTCCAGCTGTGTGGTCAAAACATTTAGCATCAAGGTTTTGTATTACTTTACTTGTCTAACCCTAATTGTGTATTGAATATATTGCTTTCTTTGTCTTAGAGAATTGTTCAGATTTTTTTTTTATTGTTTTTTTTTTTAGAGGGTTGAAAGCAGTTTCTCTCTCTGTCTTAACTTAGCATGAATCCAAATCAGTCGATTCTGGAGGATGAAGCTAAACCGGCTAATCTAAGAGAAGCTCAGGCCTGCAAAAAAGAAATTTAAAAACATTTTAATCATTACCAGGTTTGCACTGAATGGTTATTTCCTGAAAAACTAACCGTTATTAACAAATAGCAAGAGACGCTGCATCAGAAATGCTTTTCTGTATGACACACATACCTTGAAAGGAACATTTGAAGCATCGGTTTAAAAGTAAAGGGCTCTAAAAAGCAAAAGAATAAAGATGGTTTAGGTGTATTCGTCTCTTTTGATGATTGCAGTGCCTTACTTTTATATCTGTTACACTCACTGAATAATGCTTTACAGGTCATGTTGAAATATTCTTCATTCAGGAACATCACCATTGATACACCTCCGTCCTTCATATTCCATGTAAATAACGATCACCTATTTTGTGAATAACCACCAATGTAAACTAAATAACAACGACCAAAAGCTACACACTCAACAATCTAAATGTAACACAACTTAAATGGCAATCCATGAGCTCAGATCTTAATCCTGCTGAACGTAAAGAGCTAAAAAAAAATGCCACTTTGAAAAACTTTTCAAAGTGGGCCAATAACTTTTGGCAAATGATGATGTCATACGATATTAAAAATAACACTAACCATCACCCATCCGATTTGATTGTTGGAAACACTCAGCAAAATAAACAAAATTTGATTTGTATCAAGTATGGGATAAACAACACATCCTGAAAACACATGTTCCATTTTTTTTCCAGTTTAGTCATTTGAAACACTTTGATCTCCCTCCAGATCACAAGCTGATAAAAATCCCCAACACAGGTGCATTTTATTATCTGTTTGTTGCCTTTCTCTGCTTCTTATCTGTCTCCATCAAATGAGCTTGCTGGCGGGATGGATCTCAATTTTCTGCTACATTGAGAATAGCAATGTCCACAAACAGACTGTTCCTGAATGCCAAGCGTTTTCCTGGCTCCCCACAGCTCTCCCTGCAGCTTGTTTGCTTATTCCAGAGGAAATTACTCTGAGTCCCAGCATTGACACACACATGCTCTTTTGTTGCTGATCCTGCTATCGTGTCTTAATTTTCACACGAGAGACCAGAAAAGCTGCAACATGAAGCAATGCTCTTTTCAATCACTCATACGACGTCGCATTAATGTGAATATTGGTTGGCTATGCGTGTGTAATTACGTTGTCTCCACAGCAGAGGGCACTGTTGCTTGATTATTCCAAATGAGAAAAAAATCCAAGAGTTTAGTGCAGGGGTGCTCACTCTTTTTGTGACCAAGATCTACTTTTTCTCAGCCTGCTGAGATCTACCTCATGACACGAAGACATAAAAATTGTAAATTAAACTCTATTGACTTATTTTATATGCAAATATACATCAGTTATAGCAGAAATAATAAAGTGATAGAAAACCTAACACAGTTTACTTCCTCAGTGAGATTCTGACACTGGGAGGAGGTTACTGGTTTCTCAGTCAGAAGCTGGTTGTAAACCTGAGGCCAG
>CAEGAE010086521.1:0-27572 GCA_903067095.1 Girardinus metallicus | reverse complement strand
TACACAAGTATCTAAATGGAGAGCATCAGACAATTACAAATATAGATTATTAACCATTTTTTAAATGAGAAAATGTAAATTATTGATGGAGGATGTAGATGGATGTACTATACACTCAAAGGAAGAGTAGTAGTTTTATTATTTACTTCTACTCAAAGGAAGAGTAGTAGTTTTATATTTGATCTATTTTGTATTTTTCTAAACACGAGCAGGATCAGACAAATTGTAAAAGTGGCTAGCTAAATTGTAGTAGTTGGATTACTTAATTTAACAGAAATGTTTTTAATGAGAGTCATACAAAAGGCAGAAGACATTCTGTACTGTCAATAATAATAATAAAGTGATACTGTGATATTTATTTATTCCTTTCACCACTCTGAATGAATGATGAGTAAATATGGTCTCAACTTGCTGTATAGGATTTGCTTTATTGTAAAAAGACTAAGTGATTTAATTTGACAAAACCGGAATCTGAACATTTTTTTTTAAAAACCATTTCCTAAAAATGGCTTCCTTCATTCAGAAGACACCTGGTCTGCTGGCCACTTTTCCTATCCCTTTTTTACATTTAAGCTACAAAACATTTACAGCCAAGCAATTACAGTTTTATACCAGATAAGGAGATATAATGAAAATGTACCACTCTCCAATTAACTGGATAAAAATATCAAAACACAAAGGATGAATGGCACTGACATTGTCATGACGATTGCTTTTAGATATATTGTGTGCTGGCCATGTTTTATTCCCAGGCGACCATGTAGAGACAGTTGTCGCAGTCACACAATGAGAGGAAGTTTTGACCTCAAATGTGAGGAACGCAAACGTTGTCTTGAAAACAGAGCCGGTTTAGAATATCAGTGTGAAGTCAACAATAACTCTCTAGATGGATGGATTTCTATTGCAGGACATGCTTAGACTAGATTACTGAAGCAACATGTGGGGCTGCAGAGGTGCAGCTGTTACAGAAAAAAAGTCACATTGACACGACTAGTCCTGATGGTCATGTCAACACTGCTTGTCACGTGTGTCTCCAAATATGCATGTACTGGTTTCAGATATAAAACTACACCAAGATTTCACAATCACAAAACAGCGTTTCAAAATTGTCCAATATGCCATTTGTACAGTCTGAAGTCCTTGAACAGTAAGCCTTCAGAGAGTTTTGCCTGCCCGTCAGTAACAAAGTTGCTCTATGTTCTCCCTTCGTGTCTCGGTGAACTGTTAATCACCAACGCTTTTCTGTAGTTCACAAGAAAAATCCTCTGCTATGTGGAAAGTGATGGAAACAAAAGAAACGCCACACATTATTGTCATTATGATAATGATTTTAAGAGTCCAGTTGGCAAGCTGTGAGGCTTGAGTAGCACGCCTGGTAAGCAGCAGACTGTTGGTCTGCCTCTGAGGAGACAACAAATATCTGCTTTTATAGCCTCCCAGTGTTCAATATAAACAGCAGAAGAACAAAAAGGGAATCATTTTTAGCCCAATAAGCAAGTTCACTTAAAGACATACACAGTAAGCATGTTTACTCTTCCCTTACTGTCTACAACACGTATTAAAATGATAATGCTACTGATAATAACAATACAATTGAATCTTTAAAAACTACCTTGCGTTATAACGGATACTCACTTTCTGTGTTTTGGTGGGGAGCGGGGGAATTTAGAATATCTTCAGCTCTAGGGGCCTTTTTTTTTAAATATGTCAAAAGGAAAGGGGCAGAGAGAAGGGGGAAAAGACATGCAGCAAAGGCTTTTTGGTGATATTTGAGTGATTTTCAGATAAAATCAATTTCACAATGTAAGTATCAGCCGGTCACCCAAAAAACAGAAAAGTAGGGCCGATTTATCGACGACTTTAAGAGAAACATCTGCACAATTTTGAAATTACTCATCCAAATTTAAGTGAGACTTTGCCAAAAGAGACTGAAAGTTTTTATCAAATTGCACATCAAATAGGTGTCTCGTCATATCACTCAGTTTGTACACAAGTATCTAAATGGAGAGCATCAGACAATTACAAATATAGATTATTAACCATTTTTTAAATGAGAAAATGTAAATTATTCCATATGTAGATTGAAGATATGATATTCCATTCATATTCCCCATTTACAGGGTCAAGCATAAAGCTTGACCATGTAACACACCAAGATTGTGTTAGCATCCAATGGCTCAATTGCATCAACATGAATATTGGGCTTTTCTCTACTTTCTCCAGTGATCCAAAGGATCTTTTTTTCCATTTACCTATAACTGACCTGTACTATAAAGCCATGGTTGGAGGTCAGTATTGGTAACTATTGCCAATGGATTACAATGAAATAATATATAGTATGATATACTGGTTAAGTGTGATTCTTATGTACAGTAGATAGATTTATTTTTACGTGAGCTTTAAACAAAACTTTGTATGCTCTAAATATGTATACTACTTTGTATATCTAATGTGTCAAGATTTTCCCTCACCATCTAAGTGTTTGTCACCCTTTACAATGACGATCAAAATACAATATGGTGTGTAATGGCTGCTTCATCTTCCTACCCGTTTGTGTCATGTGACTTGCTTAATGTGATGTATTCAGACATCCACAGACAGCTTGTTGGTGTAGGAGAAAAGAAGGAAAATGAAGGCATACCACATGCAAACACACACCCAGGGAATAATTCCTCTCCTTACTTTTACTCCCACTCACTAATCCCATATCAAAAGATGATGAACCTGTCCACATGACAGCTTAATTCTGCGCATTTGGCCTTTTCCCTTATTTTCTCAAATGTCAACGAGCCAATCAGGCTGAACAGCATCCGTTGACATAAGCATATAGACAACACACTGAGACCAGATGGCAACAGCTTAGTTGGGCAATTAATCTTTAATGACCCCGACAAAAGCGCATGTATACAAAGACACAAAGAAGAGAAAAGTGCGAATGGCCTAATGGATTCTTGGTGTATCAGCCAGAAACTTATTGAAGAAATAACTCTGAATACCGAATGTAATCAAATTTGCGATGAACTAGTACATATGTTTGCTCACCTGCGTCTGGCTGGTTGACTGGTTGTTGCCCGAGTGCATCCATCAGCCCCAACTCATAATGGTCTCATCTTCCCTTCCTGTCTCCCCCACTCCTCTCTTCCGCTACACTAACCTGAATGCTTAATGATGGCCCCTGCCTTCCGGGAGCATGTAAACATGCCAGCCTCACCATTGGCTGAGGAAGAGAGGTCTTTCTGTGCCGATTGGCTGAGACAGATGGGCCATGGATGGCAGAAGAGGAAGAGGATGGTGGTTACCATAGCCCTACAGCATGACTGCTGTCTATGTCATGGAGCACTCACACACACACCCACACACACACACAAAAGGCTTCAGCCCCCTCAGGGTATAGTGATGGTCCCCACAGATTTGGAGCACAAACACACCCAGACACATGACACACCCTCTAACAACCACAACAAAGGATACCAGAGCTTAACCAAAATAATGATGGCGAGACATCTGATACTTAAACTAGAGGTTCCTTCTAAAACCTTAACATCCAAAATCAGTTTCACATTTAAGATACTTTTCAATTTGTAGGAAATTTTTAGTAAACCAAATTATAAAATTTTTTAATTCATCCTTACTTTCTAGCAAGGATGGATGATTATAGAAACGCCAACCTAATGCCTACTTCGCATGGCAAGATTTTAAAATTACTGGCTGATTTTCAAAACCTGAGAGACTAAAGAGAATAAGAAATTATAGATATATCAGGTTTGGTACCAGATTGTACAGCCACACAGCAAATACAGCAAACCACACACATTACCATTCAGATGTCAAACAGGAAATCTCACAAAACCTTTTGAGATCAAACATGATTTCAGTGTAAAAAAACATGGAAGACAAGGACGAAGCAATGGCGATGGGTTTGTGGACTATTTTTAACAGAGACAAAAATAATACAAAAAGATGTCTCTCACATTCACCTGACTTTGTGGTGTGCCATGTCAGTGGCATACCACTGCCATAGCACATTATTTTGGCTCTGTATTTTGGATTCTCCTCCATACTTTCCATCAGCTCAATTTCTGACTGGCTACACATCATATTTAGCAGGCTGCGTAGTAAAACTGGGCCAATAATAATAATAATAAGTGATGTTTAATTCCATCTTGTTGCTGTTTGTGTACATGTTTCGGGAATGGCGGGGGCTTGGCCATGTGGCATTTCGTATTTTGGCATGGCACAATGATAGTGATTGTGGTGTGGTAATTTTTTCAAGGTGTTAAAAGGGTAGGGAACCATTTATCAGTAAATATTGGTTATTAGCCATAGCAGAATTACAAATATCAGATATCAATAATGGTACATATTTCATATCGGTACCATGCTGGATTTAATCAGTGTTTCTTTGCTGTGGGATTGCTCTAAAAGTTTTGTAAGACAGAATTTAATAAATATAGTTCATATCAGTAACTTCTGGAATGTACAACTTATTGACTCTTGCTATAGGGTGAGCTAAGCTATATTGCTCCTGCTTGTTTACTGCATGTTGAACTATAACATACTGTCAGTGACAAAAGCTTCATCCATAATGGAGAAGGTCGTCACTGAATGAACTCAGGTTGTCATGGTACAGCAGAACCCCTGCAGGGAAGGAAGCAACTAAGAAGTCAAGGTAGACTTGCGATTAATAGCCAGATCTCAGTTTCACTGCTATAAGCTAGACATGTTCATTTGGAATAGTCAAATTAGTCATTTCCAGCATCTTTATTTTGCTAAATAAAACTGGGGAGCATTTTTTTGTGAAGAGATGAACTTCTTACGTAAGCTTGAACTCCTTATCGGGCCCAAGGCAAAGACAATGCTTGAACACAAAGCAGAGAAAGATGGCACTGAGGGGGCAGCAGAGATTACTGTATTACATAACAACAGTGCTTGAGGCTGACTCAGATTGTTTCCTGCTCATGTGTGTGACAAGAAGTCTGAATGGCTGTTTCTATAGCTACAGCTCAGAGAAAAGAAAGAACAGATTCATCTGCTGACCAAGACAACGGTAGGGATGAAATGACGCGAGGACATCGATTCAAAGCTGACATGCAAGAGAGAAAATAACATACTGTAAATATGATAAATAACTAAATATACAACTGGAAAACACTTGGATTAGGTGGCTGATTTAACCTAAGTTGTGTGTGGCTGAGAAACAACTGACATGTTTGAAAAGCACTCTTAGATGACATATTTGGATTTATGTCCCCTGGAATGTAGAAGTACAGGATGTTCTTTCTGAGAGGCTAGAGAAAAACAAGTGGTTTGGTCACATCAGATCTCTGTAAGGTGCAACATCCGAGACATTCCTGGATTTACTAAAACTCCCCTCAGAGAGTCTGCTGGGAAGCTGTTCAGAATCGCAGAGAGTCCATCTGCTGAGACAAGGCATGTGACAGCCAAATAACTGCTAACATTTAACACTTGAAGACAGAACTGGGACTGAGTCGAAGTCAGCCAGGAGCTGCTGGCCAGCAGTAAATTCCATCAATTACAGTTAATGTGCTCCAGAGGGAATCCAGACAAAGAATATGGCAGCCTGGGAATCCCATCCATCTTTCAGTTGAGGTAGTGGTTCAAGATGTTCCTCTTCCCAGCAACACTTTCCAGTTAATCCTGGGCAATCCCAATGTGTTCCCAGGCTTGAAGAAGGTATTCAATGTCCCTTTCGGGTGTTTTCAGACCCTATAATCTGGTAGACTCAGTTTGATTGAGGACTAATGTTGCAACATTCGTTACATTTGCAGCTGATGCGGTTCACTTTCACACCGCATTGTGTCAAACAAACCAACACCTTTGAAAAACCTATTTAAACCCTTGCCTTTAGTGGTGCTGCGCAAAAAAAGACACTAAGCGCAACTTCCTTTTTTATGAAAAGGGAGTGATACTTTAGTAGTTGTAACATTTCTCTTTTAAATTTGGTAAAAGACCACGAGCCATTTCTCCCGCATGCGCTACACAGGAGCATTTGTATTGGTTGTCGAACTGGAATGCCATGCGCTATAGTTTCCTTCCTGCTTTTGGAGTGGTCTCTGATTTGCTTGATGTTCACATATGCATTCAGACTGCAACAGAGTTCACTTCAACTGAACTGAGACGTTGATTTTTAGGTGGACCAGAGTTTGCTTTTTAGATCCACATCAGAGTTCGATGGCACATTCAGATCTCCCCAAACAAACCAGACTTTCTAGACAAATGAAATAGAGTGCGAGTAAAGTGGACTAAACAGGGTTGGCATGAATGCACCCTTAGATGGTTTTGGGACAGCTCTAGGGTCTCTTTCCAGTAAGACCTGCTTAATCAAATCTTTGATACTCCGTGAATAGTCAAGTTGACATATTAGAAAGATTTTCCTCTTCCATATGATACTGGAAGAGGTTTTCAATAATCTGTACTTTTTCTCAAAGTACTTCAAGCAGAGAAGTAAGCACCTGTGGGTCTTCTCTGTGAGATATCAGAAAAGACACACGTAATAGGTATTGTCACCAGCTGAGACAGTCACATCCCAATGGTTGACTGTGTGACCAGAGGATTTGGGGCAAATTTCATGACTACTGGGGTTATCTTTACTGATCATTTGCACACCTATGCAGATGATGACTAGCAGAAATTGTTTGTCATACATCTTCAACATGTTACGTTGGCATTTGGGCTTCTTCTTTTGTGGTACTGTGAACTTAAAAAAACCAAACTCTACATCCATCAGATCACACTTTATTTATTTCATAATTGTTTAGTGATAAAAAATTGATAGATTACCAGCTATTAGAAACAGTTTATTCCAAAAAAGCAATAAAAATCCAGATTCATGCTACAGTCTTTGACAAGTGACAAACTACTCATCTGCCAATCCTGATTATCATGGTGTGGTTACTAGAGCACAGCAGAACTACTTTTTGACAAACCGGCATGACAAAAACTATTTTTACTGCATCCCCAAAGATGAAAATAAATTCAAGTCTTCCTCCATCTGAATCGGATTAAGGCAAATCCGTTTGACATATGCGTACACGTTACGTCCCCGAATGTGCACGTGCCACATCGGCTTCACCACGCCAAAATATCCATATCCAGATTGTTACATAATCTGGCTTTCCTTCTTGATTGAGCTGCTCATGCCACTGAAGTTTAATTCTGTGAAGGTTGCAGTGAGGACCCTGAAGACTGAGTCTATCACTATTAAATCCCAAGTATCAGACCGAGGTCGTAGTCAAGACATTTTATTTGATTGATTTGAGTCCCTTAGCAAATTCCATTTAAATGTTGTCCAAGTGCTAACCAATTTTAAGTAGGACACGTTTTGCATAGCTTGCAAAATAGTATCAGAGAGACTGTATTAGTTTCTGCAGGCGTCTGTCTTTCATATGCCCTCCTCCATGCATTGCGCTTGAGATATTTTCAGTATATCAGAGATGCACAGAGAGCAGCTGAAACACCAGTCGGTAAATGTTATAATGTACAAATCAGAATGCAAAGTTTACAAAGCAGAATAATTTATTTTAATTTTTTAGCACATACGATTCAAAACGACAAAATTATGTTGTGACCTTTTTGGTCAAGAAGTCGCATCAAATATGTCAACATTGATGTAGCACTTCAGGAAATGGCCCTGCGTGAAGACATCAGTCAGAGCAACATGAAACACCTTCATACAAAAATTGAAAACAAATACTGCCCATTATGTCAAATGTTGGTAGATTTCTTCTTTTTTTTTACATTCCATTGAAAGGGTTTGGTAAAGGAGCTATTGTAAACAATGGTCAATGGGAGGAATAGCTTGACAAACTAACCGGAAAAATTTATATTTTTTTGTCCATGACACAAAGCTAAAACACACACAAAAATTACCAATCGTTGTGCAACCTCCTTTGCTCAAAAAATAAAAAGATTCAAAACTCAAAATGTGCTCAGTTTATCTCCCCCTTTTTTCTGTAACATAACCACAGTGGACAGTGTTCTGGTACACAAGCTAAGTGGAAAAATATATATTTTTTATCCATGACACAAAGCTAAAACACACACAAAAAATTACCAGTCGCTGTAGCAACAAAGTCATAAAGCTATGATTGATGTTACGCAATATCTTGGTATCTCATAAAGTCGGATTCTAAGACAGAAAACTGAGACAGCAGCCTAAAGCATCAAACCGCAGGAAGGGAGAAGAGTCTTCACTCTGCAGCAGATTAGAGCAAAAACTTATTAAGTTTATGACTGTGTTTGAGAAACCCACCAGAGACGGTGATTAGCCTCAGAACTGAAACAAGAGCTGAAAAAATGTTGACAAAAAAAAAAAAATGATGAAGGGAAGCAGCTGAGACGTACTAATTGCTCTCAGAGATTCGACTACTTTAGATGCTGACTGGACAAATGTTGCAGAGGAAGACTGATGAAAGGTCTGGACTTGCCTTGTTTTTCTTTTCCAAGTGTGCTTGCTCTAATGTGAAGACTTTAATTTATCATGTTTTATTTTTACTGTTCAACACACTGGTGCTGTGAGCCTTTTAGGATTAGCCGTTGCAGTACAAACACGCGGCAGCAATGCAACACGCTGCCTAAATCGGCGGTGGGGTTAAACAGAAAGGCTTCAGTCTCTCTGGGAGAAGCAGAGTCTTCTGAGCATTTACTCCCACTTGGCTCCTGTGGTTCAGGATGTGCGGTCACCGATCAACGCACACACAGCCATTAACACGTCAGCAGCTAAAAAGAAGAGATGCAATTACTCCATTGTGTTAGTAACTCCCAAGAAAAAAAAGGAAGCTGTAGTTGGGGTGCATACTGGTTTGAAAGCAGAGGGACGTGGTCAGGGTACTACTTCCTAGGAAATATGAGTCACCTCACACATTCTGAGGTGTTACTCGTGTTAAATGTAATTTTAATTTTAATTGAGCAGAGGACAATGTAAGCAACTTTCCACAGACATACAAAAGACAAAGCAAAACATGGTAGTCACTCTACAGGCATCAATGTTAACCGTTCTAAAAAATAATCGAACGTTGACATTGGTGAAATCCTCTTGAACTGCGGAGCTGTGTGACACTGCCTGCTCCCCCTAACCCTAACCCACTTAAAAGGCTATTTGAAGCTCCTGCACAGTTATAATAAATAAACGATTTTACAAACCAAAGAGCAATACACATCACAGGAAAGCGTTTAAGAAAATCTGCTTAAATAATTTTTAATGAAACATGTCACACACTATTTATAAGATTAATGAGGGGAGAGTATATTCTACCACTCTTTACCACAAAGGTAAAATGTTTTTCCTCTACGTTTTAATCCCACCAGGACTTCATGTTGTCCATCCTCCTATTTTCTTTCTCTGAGGAGATTACAACATGGCAACAGCAGTGGTGCAAATCCCAAGCGGCCGTGCCATGTGCACAGGATTCCCAACATACACACAAAGAAGCACCAAAACACACCAACGGAACCGTGGCTGCACCTGATCAGACCTGGGTTTCGCTGCATAGAATAGCAGTAGCTGATCTGAAAACAAGCATTGATACATGTCACTAATTTATGGTAGAGTTTGGTGATATGGACTTGGAATTTCATCACAGGATTGTATGGTATTATGGTGATGATTAAAATTATGATTAAAAAGTACTTATCACTTCTTTTTTAGGCTTAGCGTTCATATCGCCACAAACTTAATGCTGCTCTTGATGCCATATACCAAACTGCACATAGAGACTTTAATTAATCATATTTTCAAATTTACTGACATTTGTGGATGCTCTGGCGGGAAAAATGGGAGAAAATAGTTCGTCGGTGTTTTAACAACAACTGAAATCTATCGTGAGAACAATAAATCAAAATTCTTTTCATGACATGAAATTTTTGACAATAAATGTTATGTTAAATGCCCATCCCTAATTTATGGATGTTGTTTTATATGAATGAGCATTGTGATTTTTTTTAAGCTAAACAACAACCAAACAAATCAAAGTCATTGGAATGTTAGGAGAGTTACCAAAGGGAAATTAAGAAATTGTTGTTTTATTAAACAGGACTGCCAGCTGAACACTTATTGACCCAGTGTACAGCGTGCGTCTGTAGCACAGCATGAAGGATACAGTAAATAACTGATTAAAAGTAAACATCAGAGAGCTGCTCTTCTGCATGGCTTGGAACATAAAGTTCTACCTCCATGTTTTCAGACATATACTGCCAATATAAGGGCTTCCCCCTGCCTTTATGTCTGAAAACAGCAGGAGTGAGGTGTTGCCACTCTAGAGCAGAAAAAAAAAATGGAGATGCAGATGAGTTTTCTGCTGAGTTACAGACATCCACCATAGAACCTGCAGAGCAAAAGTCTTGAAAAAATGCAATGAATTCAAACTGTGCATGTAACCATGGGTGTAAGGGAAACAAGGAGGGAAATGGGGGGTGCAAAGTAAGACGGCTTGAGGAACATCTATGAGTGCAGATGAGGACATGGATGGAAGGATGGATGGAGAGATACATACTGCTGTAGAGAGTGTCGATCCAGGAGAGCCGGGGCAGACCGTGAGCGCTCAGAGGCTCCATCCTCCTTCGCTCTCCTTCTGTCACTCTCTCCGCTTCTCTCTTACGTCCTCTGCTCTTTAATCTCGCTGCTTTTTGCAAAGAATTTCTGTTTTCTTATCCGTGATAAAAAACCTTTGTCTGGCAGGAAAAAGCCCAGAGAAGCATTTGGAGAAAACGAAAGTGAAGAGACACCCCGGGGGTCCAACAGGCTGAAGGCGAGCGAGCTGTATGAGCGCAGGAGATGTGTCTGTGTGTATGCGTATGTGTGTGTGTGTGTGCAAAAGAAAACAAGAGGTTGGAGACGAACACCACCAACCGTTGCTAGGGGAAAGGGAGAAACACTCCCTCTCTCTTTGGCTTGCTCTCTTCCATCCACCCCTCCTCTCTCTCTCGCCCTCTCTCTCTCTCGATCCCAAATAAACGCCTCATCGGCTCCGCTCTCACACTCTCTCTTTTAAGCACAGGAACGAATTCGGAAGCAGCTGTGAAGCGGGCGGTTTGTGCCACTACATGGGATGGTTAACAGAATCTCTGCTGAAGCTGAACAGCTGGTTCAAAGTATCTCAACCAACTTTCTGAACCAGAGCTATTAAAATAAATTAAGCTATTGGACCTAACTTCCTAGATATGCATGAAAGTAGACTATTCGTCATGTCCTGACGAATATTAAGGAACAACAAACAGAGATTTGATCTCATGCTTTAAAAACCAATACATTTACTGAACATTTCTCTACATGTCAAGCTGCAATGTACAAAACTAAACATAAACTACAGATGCACAGATTAGAGATTCTTGGCCGATGATCATAAACTTGCACAGTCAAACACCCATACCAAAGAAATAATGTCTTACATGAAGTCAGGAAAATATTATACAGATTTTATAGTTCAGAATTAAACAGGAGATAAGCCATGTTTAGCTGAACCAGAGCTAACAAAACATAAACATGTAACCAGGTCATTATTACATAGCAGCTCAATTCCCATTAGTTTGATGACTATAGGAAATAAGAAAACTGTAATATACACCCAACACACTAAGTCCAAGTATCCATGGCAACTCAGAGATCCTAAATATGTCATACATATATCAGGGTTTCCCCAAGTGTATTATAAGCCTGGCGGGCCGCCAGGTTTTATTTGTACCCCCACCAGGCTAAGCATGACTTATTTATTTAAGTCTTTATAAAATGTTTGCATTTTTTTAAGACTTTATAGTTGGTGTTCAGGTATTAATCTTCCAATCTTTCAATGGCACATAACTATCAAGTGATATTTTCAAATTTCCTGTCAACTTTAAACATTTTTTAACTCAAAAACCCAATGGACTACTGGATGAATGACTGCACTAGCACCTAACTACTGAGCTTAGTTTTCTAGGGGAAACCTTGAATATGTTACTATTGCAGCACTTTTCTTTACTTTTAAAGAAAATAATAAGCTGGTTACAAATGATCATTTCAGACAGAAACAGTGAAACTGAAAGGTCAGTAATGGTGGCATTATAAATTGCTTTTTTGACTTAGTCGATGCATCACAGTGCATCACAAGCTCAAGGTCACAGCCTTTTATGGCACAAAAAATAACCAGGTGTTTTCTATCAGACAGCCACTCTTTTAGTCAGTAAGAAAAACAGAGAGATGAACTTTGCAGTTCATGTCATGTTTTGAGTGAGTCTCATCTTCTGTTCCCGTGGCAACTCTCTGTACCCCACTCATCAACGCAAACATATGCGGGTTGAACATATAAAGGACCCACAACTCATGCACTGCACTACTTCTTCCTCACCAGAGAAATACCTGCATTAGAACCAAAGTAGTAGCTATAATATTTATGTCCATCCTTTGAAAAACTAAAATTATTAACATTCAGGGCGTCATGTTCTCAGAAAATCACCTCACATCACCCCTTTTAATAGTTTTGAGGTTTATGAACCTTAAAGCTATAGACAAGGGCAATTGGGGACAGGCATCATGCCAGTGGCAACAAAGCCTAACATGAACCTTTTCCCCTCAACCCTCTGTTGGGCCTGCTCCCCACTACCTCCCTCCTCTCTAACCAGCAGGGGGCTGGGGGGAAAAGTCTGGAGGGTTTAGAGGCAGAAAAACTTCAATTAGGACACAAAGGATGACAGGAGGAACACCAAAAACCACTCACCCCCTCCTTTCTTAATCTTTGGAGGCAGCGGGGCCTGAGCACTCCTTTGTTTCACTACAGTCATATGTGTCAGCTGATGAAAACATGCACAGGGTCACCATAAGGATGATTAAAGAGTTTCTATGTAGAGGTTTAATCTTTATTTCTGGTTTGTAGCGTTTATTGAGGGATTATTAATGAATATAAATGTGCTATTAGGATGCACAGACATAAAGAGGTTCACACAGAGCGAGCAGATGGAGATGAAGAAGGTTGGTGAGTGGCTCTTTATAAAAAATAGATTGATGATCCAGACGTATAGCTCCTTTGTCCTAAATCTGGGACAAAAAGACATGTTTCCCACGTGCACGTCTGATTTAGGGTTTTGAACACAAAGCTGCCAGTTCCATCCTCTAGAATACATCATCATTCAAAGGGCACCAGCCAAACAAAGACCTGAAACACAAACAGGTCTGCAGTTAGCCTTCCTGGAGCGTCCCAAACCTACATCAATCAAAAATTAATAAGCAGTCAAGCTGTGTAGTAAAAGAGGGCCATTATGAAGTGTCTCTACAAGAGTTTGCTCCCCCCACCTTGAACTCCTCGCATCGCACACCGCCAACACAATTGGCTCAGGTACCGTGGAGAGCGGCTGAAGTGTTTGTCTGGTTTCACATGTTGAAGGGGGGTAGTAGCGGCATGGGGTTTTAAAATACAGCAACACATGAGTTCATTCTGCAGAAAGGTCAGCATTCAACGATGGGCCGTCACACACTGTGTGTATGGGCATGCTGGCATTAAGGCAGAGGAGCTAGAAGGGATAAGATAAGTGGACTGATACGATCTTGACTTTAAGCTGTTCTTGGTTTTCATTTAGAGATAGGCTGTCACATTTTCTCAATGTCTCCGCAGTGGAATTGATTTGTTTTGAAGGACAGATAGGGCTTTCTTCTGGATTAACATGATGCCTCACACTACAGATCTAAACATTGTCAACGTGATTGAGTCTGGGTTTTCCGCTTAAAATCTTTTTTTCCTGCACCATTTACAAGTAAATTTGCAATGAGACGGATTCATGTGGATCCTTGTCCTTCTGCGTCATGTGACCTATCTGCTACGCTTAGATATCCAGAGAGCAGCTGAAACACTGGTCAATAAATTTTATGTTTAAAATTGCTCAGGTTATGAAGACCAACTTTTTCTGGAAGTTTTATATGGCCTGGCATACACAAGCCAAGTTATCAACAAGTCATATCAAAACAGAATTATTAGAATGCTGACGTTAGCTTAGCACTTCACCAAAAAGTTCAGAATAAAAACAACAGAAGCAAGACGTGAGACAAAGCAACAATGTCACTGTGTTTGTTTCGTCACATATGTCTTCAGAAACAAATAAGAAAAGATATGCAGGTTTTAGGTGATGCATTGTTACAACATAAATCAACGCAAGAAACTATCTGCTGCAGTCTGTCAGGAAAGACATACCGCAGCGCCCAAAGTGTCATTGGTCAACGAGTTAAGTTAATCAGAATTACAATACTACTATATATTACATAACAACTGGAACATGGTGTGTCACTTTTTAATTGACCTGGACCTGTATCAGTTAGCAAAAAAAAGAAAAACTAAATGAGAAGTCTGCAACTTCAGGTGAAAAATAAGCATGCCTTGGTTACTGTATAGCATGATACTCCAAGAATATTAGGCTTTAAATATAGGTTGAGGTTTTACACGAAGACAATCATTTTGAGCTCAGCTGATCTCATTAAAATAAGGTGTTAATCTCTTTCCGTCCATTAAAGGAATGTCAGGACACTGATCTACAAGAGAAATTGGGTTCAACAAAAAAAGCTTTCAATGAATATAAGTAGTAGTTTTCATAAGTTTATTACACTGACTGTAAGAGAAAAAAATACAATTGCACTTTATCACTTGGACTAAAATATCTCTGGTTCCTATCGTGACATTTCTAGAGATAAATAAAGATTTCCTGTCAAGAGGCCTGGAGGAAGTCTGTGTGATCGCTACCAGCCGACTGACACTGTGTGGGGAGGTGTGTGTGTAATTAGGCAGCACGGCGTTCCTCTAGCCAATCAGACGGCCACCCACCGCTCCTACCACCAGGATCTACCCAGATACCCTTGCCCCACAAACCCCACCCACATCCACTGCTTTTTGCCCTCTTCGACATGTCAACCCCAGATAAAGGCCTAAGGGAAGATTGGGTGATGGGTGGATTGGAAACGGGGGGTTGCTCATATCTCAGGAGATGTGCTGGGGAAAACTCTGCTGCCCCCCCCCCCCCACCCACACACACACACCACCACCACCACCCCCTCACCCTTCCCTTCATCTTCTCTCGGTTTGAAACTGGAATATTGACAATAAAACAGACCAGCAATAAACAAAACTGGTTTGCAGCTAATAAATACTTGATCCTGCTTAACCTCCACCTAAACACGCCCACACACAACATTTCAAGCATTAGAGCTTGTGTGTTTTTTGTGGACGTTAGCATATGTGGGTCAGCGTATGCAGAAAGTAGACAGCTGTGTTTCCACATGAGTGGCTTCAAAAGAAGCACTAGTGTGAAACAGAAACCACAGATTTAGAACCAAATAAATCTGATATGAAGGATGTGTTTTCAAAATAGTCCACATTTCTGTCACCAATAATTAATGTGCTAATGGTAATGTTAGCTGTAATGCGTTGTTGAAAGAAGTGTGACAATCACAAATGGATCCATTTGAGATGTTTTCGCACATGTCCCTTTGTGTAGGAGGGTGTTGGTGGGGGGGGGCAGCAGGGACAAGAAATGAGCATGCATTATTTAAAAGCCTGGAGCGCATCATTCATAAAATGTCTGCAAGTTAAATGGGAATCCCTGACTTTATCTACAGTACTGTTCTATTGATTTTGATGTCCTGCTAATGATCTCTTCTTTAAGTAAAGAAGTGGGTAATACATTCTTTTACAGTCACCTCTTCACTTTATGAGCTTTAGCGAAGTAGATGTCAGATACTGACAGTATCATTTATCAAATGGCTACCTAACTGATTTCTTTACTTACTCATTTCCCTTGAACTGGAAATAAACTGCCTACACAGGAAAAATACAAGATTTTATATTGTTGTTTATGACAGCATTTGATCCCCCAAATCCATCCATCTCATCTGCACTGGATCGCCCCACCGAAGCCAACTGCACCCTTTTATGTGGAACAACTTAGTCTCCCATGGTGCTGTATCTGTGTTTGCTTTTCTATATTAATTCAGTCTCTGATATTTGATAAGTTAAAGTTCCCCTCAGAACTGAGTCTGTTTGTATAAAAGAGAGAGAGAGAGAGACGGGACAAAGGGGTTCAAAATAATCGGCGTGTGTGAGTAAAAGAGAGAGAGAGACGTGAAGCCATAGAGAGAGTATTCATCGCCCGCCAGCTGAATTCACTTTGATCTATTGAGGTCAATGTAGAAATCGTCTGAATCACGCTGCGATTGGACAGACACCAGATAACAAGCGTTGCCCCCACATCGCACACACACATGAATCCTGTCGTACACACAGTCTCGTATGGTGTTTATGCTGATTACTCATCTTTCTGTTTTTCTCCATTTCACAACATGCATCCACAACAGAGAGAACAGAAAAAAGCTCCATTAAAATTCTGTTCTGTAGGCATTTGGTTATTTCAATGAACTAAAATATCATTGTTACATTTTAAGTTTTGCAATAAATCAATAAAAAAAAAAAAGTTGAAATGAGAAATACAGTAGGTACTGCTTTCTAAGCAAAGAACTACTGCCCTCTAGTGTCCGTATTGTGGTGCAAGTAAAGATTTGAGTCTGTGGTTATAAACACTGAAAATAAAAATATTTAAATTGGGGGAGATATTTTAAGCAAGGCTCATTTATTGGATAATATAGTAATGAGGAGACACATTACAGATATATACATATGACAAAATACAATATTTGGGAGAAAGTAGTTTTAAAATAGACTGAAGGTTTGGATGGAGGTACAATAATAGTTTTCAAAGTGTAGTACAAATGGACCTGAGGAAACTGGGGAAATTTTGGTAATTTAATAATAACAAAAAAAGCCAATTTTCAGCTTACTCAGTCCTGACCACTGGCCAGCTAACCAAAACGAATTGATTAATTTTGTACGCACATTGCTAAGTGTTACCAAATGTTGCTGAAAATAACCACCTTCTTTCGAGCAGAAGTTGCTATTGAGTGAATAAGACTCAAAGTTTGTGATTTTCGCCACACATTTTAAAGCTAATAATGTATTTTTCTAGATTGTGTAATTTCAGACACTACAGGGACTAATTGTCTGGAGGATTTATTAGGACACAAAGTGGCAGAGGTACAAATAAACAGCTTTTTACAGTGTTTAAATAAATTTTATATTGACGAAGGCAGCCATATTGGATTTTGAGGTTGAGATGTTTTCTTGCTTACTTGTAATTAACTGCCAATACAATAGCACATTTCTTCCCTTAATCATGCTGTGCAAATGAATAAGAATGGTTTTATGTTTTCATTGTGACACAATAATCAACTGGCAAAGTCCAAGTCCTGTTGTTCAACGGATTTATGTCCATCACTACGGTGCCAACTCAGAAAATGTCCGGTAGAAATTACGCAGGAGCAACTGAGTTTGGAGGTTTACAGACTCAGTAGTTTATGCCATGTTGATATTATTTTTGCCCTAATTAGTGGATTAGCCCTCCCCCACCCCACGGCCCGAAACAATATCTGTTCATTTTTGACAACATATAAGCATTGTATGACAACTTTTTTCAAATTAGGATTAAATAAACAAAGAAAATAAATATTTTATATGTCCACAAGAGGGAGTTCTAGCCATTGCTTAAACAATAAAGACCAGAGTCTCCTGAAGTTAGTGAGCTTCAGTTGTATTACTGAGGGTCTCATGTTGCAGATAAACAGTCCTCTGGTTATGTGGTTTAAAAGCTAGTTGCCATTTTATCTGTATCTGTGTGGGTTTAATGCTGCCAAGGTGATGGTTGCTCACTTGAAGCACTTATGGAGTCCGGTGTCACCGGAAACGAAAAACAGCACACACTCATACACACCCTGACACCTGAGAGGGGTTCAGTGCAAAAGGAGAGTAAAAGCCGCTTTGTGAAGGCACAACCAGAGGATTTTTCTACATCCACCCGTTAAAGCTGGTTTTTAGTTTGGTTACTATCTCTAAACTATAAAGTTCTGCAAAATAGACCTCGATTTCACCGTCATTTCAAACATAATATCCCATCAGGGTTTAAGACATGAGCAATATCGCTCTCTGCCCAGAATAATCACATGTTCTGGCTAGACAGTTACTACAAGGCAAAGAGGTAAATTAAGTTAAAAGATGGTTCTAAAGTAAAATACTGGTTATGTTTTGGAGATGCGGGGGGAGGAGGGGTTGGACACTGTGATGACGTCGAGTAAAAACCTCCTGGTATTACAGTAGTAACATAATCACTTATGTTACAGCTTTTGTAAATATAACATTTACAAATTTTAAGTTGCTCATATTCAAAGCCAGCTCATAGCTTAGCACCAATAAAACAGCTGGTATAATCTCCAAACCTGGACATCAAACAATTTTCTCCAAAGAAAAAAGATAAAACAGCTGAAATTGTCTTTGATGTGAGAAGTAGAGCAGTAACAAGTGGGGGTGGGACAGTTCTCAAACTGCTGTAAGTTAGCCTGGCCATTGCCGTCTTTCGCAATTATTCTCAATTCTCATCTTCCTTTAGATCTTTCGCATGAACTGTGATTTCATGGTAAAAAAAAAAAAAAAAAAAAAAAAGCTTGCCGCTAACTTTAAAATCAACAACCTTTGTAGGAAAAAGATAGAACTATAAATAAAAATAAAATAAAACAACAACTATAATGGGATGCACATTTTAATAGCAAGCTGTGTCTCAGTTCTGGAATAACAGAAAGAAAGTTTACTTGCCCTAGATCCACTAAGTGGCTTTTGTTTCCATTAGCAATTGTGGACACAGACACTTGACACCCACAGCAGGTACTCAGGTGACCTGAAACACAATCAACTGCTTCCGCTTCTCTTCCATGCACTTTCACAAGCAGAACGGATTATAGCAAAAAAATATTTACTAGAACCCCAGAAATGCTTTCCACTTGCTATCCAATTCTTTCTCAACTATTCACGTTTCCTCCAACTAAGATGGGGAAGTGAAAGTGGTAAGCGTAGCAAAGGATGTCTTTAAGATTGTGAACCAGAGGAAACAGAGAATGCGTTCATGTTCTCAGCGCAGGTGTTTCAGCAGAAAAGGCAAATGTGTCAGTGATTCCCTGGTGTAACGGTGACAACAGGAACAGCTCAGTTTGAAAAAGGCCACAGAAGGGACACAGTGACAAAGTCTGAGGGAACACTTTGTCTTGTAAGACACAGAAGGACTGTCACTAGATTAAAGTAGAACAATAAAAATCAGAGCATTTCTTTCAGTAACATGTATCAAATCTAAAAAGGGACAGAAGCTCAGGTAATCTTCTTAGTCCAGGATATATATATATATATATATATATTTTTTTTAATGCCTGAATGTAGCAGTTGTTTGATACAGCAACACTGCCGATATGAGGATTCACACACCAGCAGGGACAATGAATGTGTGGCCAAGAGTGTGTTCACGACTTTCCCTGTCATCCCACTCATCTCTAGATTTTGCAGTAGAGTAAAAATGAATAACATGTTCTCAATAACAAACAGATGACTACATGGTAAATTGCCCTTGATGTTTTTTATTACTCATCCAGGTTTTATTTTATTTTTTTCGAGCTACAAGGCAGGAAATTTACGTTAGTTGTATTCAATCACAGAATTTGATTTGCTACTTTGCTGAAGCATAGCCAACTAATTACTTATACTCAGTTACATTTTTGGGAGGAAAAAACAAACTTTTAAATGTACTTACTTTAGCAATTTTTTAGATGGCTACTTCTTTTGCTAAAGCAGGGTTATTCTTGGTACTCTACCCCAAATATTGGGTAGAGTACAGTCCTTGGGTACTCTACCCACCTGTGAACATTGGTTGAAAAACCATGTGTGCGTGAGGCAACAGTTGGTTTGGGTACCAAGTTTTCAGTTGTTCTTAGAGTGTGTTTCCTCTTTCTTTGCATGACTACAATCCAATTCCTCACTCAAAAGATACTTACATCTAATTCTGACTACAGCAAAACTTTTGAGCTAGATGGATTTCAGTACAATCATACCATAAAATACACCGAATCTGGTCTATGGACCTGCATAGACCAGATTATCTGGATTCCACTGTCGCTAATTGTTAGCGGTCATATGAGTGGAGAATATACATGACAACCAATCAGAAATCAGGTGAAGGAAGGTTTGAAATTTGTCAACGTCGTCAACAGTGTTTAGTGTCGTCATTCACGCCCGTCTTCGTCATGGTTTGAGAGCAGAGTCAGAGTGATAGCTTCTGAATCCATGTTGAAAAATGTCAAAAGTTACGTGTCCACCATAGTGTTAACTTATGCTGAGCAGCTTGATTTTGTGCCTCTTGTGAAGTCATCAAACCAAGTCCACACAAGCGAAAAGTTAGCATTTTTCCCCTTTAGTGCACTTAAACAAACAGATGTTGTGAAACCATGTAGCTTAAAAACGTAACTCGCATTTCTAAAACAGGTGACCGTGTACATCAATACCGAGCAGTTGTCACTATGTGATGGAAAATTTCCCAAAACTCAAGATGTAAAGCAAAAACAAAATGTAGCTGTACACAAAATGTTGCTCAACACAAAGTAAGAAAATTTCCTCTTTTTGCTGGTTAGAAAATGAGCCATGACAAGTTTGCACTCACCACAGCAATATGAAAATGACTACATGTTACAGCCTCAAAAGAAGTTTACTATCAATTTATGAGAAAAGCAAGTATTAAGGTTGCAATGGAAAACTAGCAAACCATTAGTGTGTTAGGGCTGAACAGTATTGTATTGGCACAGAATTAATGTCCTTTGTTAATTAATACAGTCAAGGACTAGGCTATGAATCCATGTTTTGGATGCAAATATAATATTCTGCCCACTGGATGAAGTCTCACTGCAGTAGAAACTCAGATACAGACTACAGCATCAAAGATAGCAAAGATTCACAGATAAGAAAGAGTGAACAAAATGTGGATTTTTCCCATGTATTAATGAATAATGTTGCCATGGTTTTATTACAGCCGCAGTGAACACTGTGTTTTCTGGTGGTTTTTAGTCAGTCATAAGGTTAGAAGGTTAGAAAGTGCATTTAGAAGTTATGGTCATAGGAAATTAAAGAGCAAAATTAATAAAAGTAACAACTGACATAAAAGGACTGAATGAAAAAGAAGCCAAGTTAGCAAAAATAACCATCGAGTCTTGAGATGTTGCTGGTAATAAACATAATTATTAGAGTCAAGGCTAGTTGCGACAAAGGCATGAACTTTAACTATGTCTCTATTTATATCATGCTGAACAATTGCTACTGACACACATCTAGTTTGGTAATAGCTCAGTCAGTCGTCACAGGGTTTAAATGTGTCAACACGCTGGCTCTTTACCCCGTTCTACACCGAGTTAAACCTAAACTCCAATCTGCAAAATAATCCAACAAAGAATCATTTGTTACTTAACAATGACCATATGAGCCAACTATGAGGAAAATATACATGTTAATCACAGTCATTGGTCTTCCCACATCATGCTTCAGCGCGTCTGATGTGCTAATTTCATTACAACATCAACTACTAGTGCTAATCATGTTTCTCAGAGAGATACAATCAGTCTATGAATGTTTTAGACGCCGGCTATTTTCATTAAGCTCATCAAACGCTGATTAGCCACAAACTGGGTGAGCAATTTGCATTCATATTTAAAAATTTGCCATGGTATAAAACCGAACTCAAATAATAGTCTAATATATCGCAAATTTATGAATGGCAATATCGCGCCACACAACTTGCATATGACTAAGAAAGGTTTCCCCCACAAAACTTGCAAAGCCCGGTGGTTGGGTGCTAATGCAGTCATTCATCCTGACGCCAAAGTGTTTTTGAATTAAAAAATGTTTAAAGTTGACAGGAAATTTGAAAATATCACTTGATAATTATGTATTATTTAAAGATTGAAGATTAATACTTGAACACCAACTATAAAGTCTTAAAAAATGCAAACTTTTTAAAAAGACTTAAATTAAATAAGCAATTCTTAGCCTGGTGGGGGCACAAGCAAAGCCTGGTGGCCCGCCAGGCTTATAATATACTGGGGGAAAACCTGACAAAGAATTGTCTTAACTGGAAATAAGTACCATTTTATTAAACACCATGCGATGAGGCTCTTTATGCCATAATATAAGTGCTAACATTGATTGTCAATGCAATATTGAAAGTTTTAGAAGACAAACAGTTTTAGTGTGTTTTGATCAAAAGGTTAAAACACGCACCGCAACTGTGAGGTGACACGGCATCACATGACAGAAGTTCATAAAAAAAACAAGAAAAAAAAAAAGAGAGAGATAGACTTTTAGCTACTTTTCACTGCATGGTAACATACTCCTAATGTTGCAATACTAATCCATATGAGCAGTAATACTGAAACAAAAGCGGATCCTCAGTAAGTAAATATGGATGGAGTGTAAACAGCTGCACCACCTAAAGAAGTAACAGGGAGCAGCAAACGGATGAAGACTTTACTTCACAGTCAGTTAGAGAACAATGAAGGGCTCTGTGGACCCTCATGCACTCTCCTGCACACCCGTCTCACTCACCACAAATGCACAGTATGGTTTCCATGGCAGCCAAAGCCAACCCTAACCAAATTAAGGGCTGCCTCCGACGGCAGTATCAGACTTTTTTTGTTCTCTTCATAAATGTGGCTTTTTTTTTTTGTTGTCTAAATGTGGTTTCTCATCATTAGGGGGGAGTTACGAGGTGGTACGCGAATCGGTTAACTGACAGGAAAACCACATTTCTTTCACATACTCCTGAATCTTGCAGCTGCTCATCTCTTGCTATTTAGTATGGCACGTCCATGCATAAAAACTCCAAGTTACTATGATTCATTTTGAAAAGAAGAAATGGGGAGAAAACTTGAGGGTGGGGGAGTGAAAATTAGATCATCTCAGTCCTGCTTACAGGAAAATGAGAAGGGGAAAAAAAAGGATTTTAGCTGTGTGTGTATAAGAGGAGTAGCTTTCAGCTCCTCTTTCTAGCTTGTCTGTGACTTTATTACAAACTCATGGGAGGTCCACGCCTTTGTTGATTTTAGAAACAAAAGGTCAGTAAGTCAGAGTCCCATAAATAAGGAACTTAAGGGAAAATCAGGTGCAGTTAACAAAGCTCTCTGAATTCACATGGTCTGGATTAAAGTTACTACTTCAACAAGCAAAAAAATGTTTTAAAATAATTACTTTCTGTCTAATGTTTTATACATCAAAAAGAGAGCCTTCAGGGAAAGGGCAATTAATACTGAAAGTAAATCTTCAAACAATGTAACGGATTTCTGAGATGTGAGAGAGTGCAATGCACGACTCCCTGAATACTTGCATTCCTAGTCATAGTTTCAACACTTGGTGACTGCGGCTGATGTCGTCAGCAGGCTGTAGAAACATATTGCGTCACAGTACTTTCTATGAGGTGAGCTTAAGTCCAATCTGAGACAGAACGGAGGGGATTCCTCCTATGATACAAGTCAGCAAAGGTCACCTGGTCAAGTTTCGTTTGCCAGAGCTGAAAAATCCCACGGCGTTTGTAAGGTAGGGGACCCCCAAGATATGGCAAGGGACGTATCAGTCAGAGCTCGAAATGCCAAAAAGACAAACCACATTTATGGGATTTTCTGACCAGACTGCTTAGAGAATCTGCCGTGTTGCTTGTGTTAGTCCTATCTGCATCCCATTGCTGCCATCCTGAAGAGAGAGATACTTTGTGTCTTGCATTCTGATGTAGGGAGTTGCCTAAAACAACTCTCCTTTTGATCAACTGTGGCTGGCCCTCCAGATCCTAAAGGCGAACAAAAATTGAATTTTTGTCAATATTTCCAGGGTGTGATCATCCCTGAGTAGAGAAAAAAAATGACATCTTCAACTACGCAGGTGGGATTGTCTATGTTGACCAATGAGTCAGTGAGGTCTACTCTTTTTTACTTTTTTCTTTATACTTTTTGTTCCCTATTCGTTCAACAGATAGGCATCAGATAGGGTAAGGAAACTTTTCCAGAAGGAGTTTTGGGAAGAGTCAAGGAAATTCTCAAGTGCTCTTCAAGCTCTTAATGCATTCATTTATTACTCTGGTCAAAGCCCTTTTTATTATGATCAGTACTAGACGCCAACTGTTATTTGTGGTTTATCTTTGTGTTTCTCTGATTATGAGTCATGTTTCACATCAGTAAATGCCTGTAAAGATTGATTAGTTTGGTTAATAAGGAATTTACACTTTGATTCAACAAAGGGCTTCAGGTGATTTTTTTTTCCTTGTAGCCTATGCATAAATTGCTCGAATCTCCAATTGAATAAATTACCATCCCAGGAAGGGTTAAACTTCTGGTCTTTTCAAATGTACAGTGATTGTTTGAAAAAAAGAAAAGAAAACCCAACAGATGATTAATAAAACTACTCACTCTTGCTTTCTTGTGATCAAAGGGATAAGTGCTAAGGCCATTATTATTATTATTCACCTTAGATATGAATAATCTTGATCAAGGAGCATCAAACACCAATTTTCATTTTCATCCCGATGACACGATGATGCCTCCTAATAGATGCAACATATAAACGCCTCAGCAGGCACTTCATCAGTTTTCACAATCCTTCAGTACTGCTCAGCACACTGTGTGCACTTCTAAATTAGTTCTCATGCTGAAAAAAAAATAATTATTTTGTTTTCGAACTCCAAATTAAATTCTTTCTACTTTTCTATCTATTGCTACTCTTCATGGTTTACAGATTGAGTCAGTTTCTAATTTTAAATTCCAATGGTTCTTTAAAACCATTAATAATAACTACGGTAATCAAAATATACAGTAGTCTCATGTAAAGTATAAGAAATAAACACTACATGTGAAAATAAATGATGCATAATACTGGAAAATTCAGTACACTGTAGTGCTGAAGATTTAAGATTCAGATCCTATAGTTTTAATTTCCATTTGGATGCTTTGGGCGATTCTGTAGTAGATGCTTCACTACCAGCAGTGCCTGACCGTGTATTTCACACCTCCAACACAGAGGTATTAGTAGAAACATTCAGCACCCGTCTCGTCCTTAGTGCTGCAACACACACATTCTCCCCATCTCCAACCATGCCGACTCATCACCAAGGCAACACGAAGACAAGACGGACAAAAAATAGTCTATTAGCCCTGAGGACTGGAAAATGTGAATGCTGCAGAGGTTTGGAGCAATAGCAGGTCAGAACTGCACAGTTCTGATCATTTTCTGACTAACACAACATATTCTATAGAAAACAAAATACCGGAATTTATTGTAGAGTCAAATAGTCCACAAATGGTTTTGTAGATGAGATGGACAACGTTCTACTGCACGGTTTAAAATAAATCTTTTTCAGACAATAATTCACGTAGTTAATGAACTCTAATGGAGTTTGCAAATGTAAAAATATTGCTCATATCATCACTTCAGCTATTAGATGTTTTTGGATTGTTGTTTCCATAGAAGTACTAGTAAACCTTGCGTTCATGTTTCAAAAACATGACTGGACGTACGTAGTTAGTGAGTTCTGGTTCACTGGACAGTTGAACAAATTGAACTCATTGGTGTAGTGATGTAATCACTTAAAATATTTAGGGAAGGTTTCATTTTTCAAGCAGAGTTTTTGTTCGTAAAGTTCTGAATTCATGCAGTGATTAAAAAAAAAAATCCATATTGCCCATCCCAAGGATTCTGTTGATAAAAAAAAGTAAATGGAACATTTTTAAAGAAAGTTTTGCTGTGTTCAATTCTCCCGTAGATTTGGACCAGATCTGAAGAATTGCACTGACCACGCTGCAGTCAGAGAGCTAATAGGATTTAGCTAATCCCTGATGATAATGTCAAACCGATGCGTTTCTCACCCTTTTGTTTGCTAGGGACTCAATAAACCTGTGGTTGTACAAAACTATATTTGTATTTTGTTTAATGAGATACAAACATCACAGGTGCCAACAGTTTTTATTTAGTCAGAAATGACGACTCAAGTTTTGCACTCAAGCACCACAAATAGTAGACTTCAGATTCGACTTAGACTTAAGCTAGATGGATTTCAGGACAAGACTCGAGACTTGACTTGGACTCCAGGTCTGAGACTCGAATCTTACCAGTTTTTGTCTGATTTAACGAAGAGTAAAAGGAAGCTGGCATGTGAGCTACAGACTGCAGCTGCTGTGTGGTTTTATTGTGAAAGGATGAATTTGATTATTAGCCAGGGATGTTGGTGGATTATGAGATGTTAATGGTTCATAAAAATCTGTTTATGTTACGTGACGCTTCACAATAATGATCACAGGATAGTTTCAAAATAAAATAATTTCACCTCTGACATTCTCTCACTGCCAAGCTAACTGTAGCCTTATAAAGACACACTCAACTGAAAATAGCAATGATTAAAAATCTTTGCCATTTAGAACTGAGAACAAAGATTTTAAAACAGTTTCCAAATATTAAAAATTCTCTATCTAGTAGTAGTAGATAACGTGAAGACAGGTGTTAACTTAGACATTATAATAACATAAAAAAGGTTGATTCATTATTTGCGAAACATAGCTGCATATTTATTTGCATCTCTAATTGAGTTTGTTTGATAAATTTTTCAATTATAAAGCAACCTTTGGTTGATTTAAAATGGTAAATTACATGTTAAAAGATACACAAATAATGATCTAATGTTCATCTGGTAATTTAGGACCAATAATACAAGTGAAATAAATATTTATTTCCATCATTAGAGACTTGGAACATGCCTGAATTTGGGTGGAAAACTTGAGTCTTGACTTGGGTTTTAAAAAAATGTACTTGTGAACTTCTGTGCATCTAGCATGTCGAGTACGTTCTACTTGCACAGTAACAATAAATCTTGGGGCTATATTCTAAGCCTCAACTTTCCAAGTTCAAACTCAGGTGCCATTCTTGATGTATTTCCTGCTGGGAACTCTTGAAATCTAATTTCCTATGAAAAATCCAATACAGTCACTGTTTCCCATTACGTGTACGTGCTGCACTGAATAGCCAAATACACACTCACACAGAAGCTAATGTAAACCCACCTTAGCTCATCAGCAGTCTAACGACAGAAGCGAGCCAAATCCACAATACTGGGTGGATTGTTTGTTTTATTTCTAAACAGTCCGTCTGCCAAAACAGTAAAGCGCTCACTCTACAATAAATCACAGCGCAACTCCACTTAAATAAAACCAACAACAAGCCAGAGCGTTTTATTTAGCACTAAACAGTCAATGATCAAACCAAGCCAATGTTGTGAGTTTTTATGTAGTCCAAAGAGCGCAGTTTCCCCCGCTGCACATGTTATTCAAGACGGGCCTGGACCTGCCCGGAGCACAGAAACAGCCAACCCAGAGGGAAATGGGAAGGTGCCTCATGCTCAACACCGACTCTCAGGAAAAAGGGAGTGACAGGAAGAGTTTTTCCTAACTAACTATGTCTGTTATTGGAGAATTCAAAAACATAACATTAAAAAGTTCAGAAGGCCATTGCGACAACAGTAATCCTTCTGGATTAAAGTGTATATGCAATCTGTGAATTTGTAATTTGGGATTAATAAAACCATTTTCAGACAAGGAGATTGGGATGGTAACTTTAATTCTTTATAAAAAAAAAAAAAAAAAAAAAAATATATATATATATATA
>CAEGAE010086514.1:0-12073 GCA_903067095.1 Girardinus metallicus | reverse complement strand
TTTTTGGACTGTGGGAGGAAGCCGGAGAGAACCCACGCATGCACAGGGAGAACATGCAAACTCCGTGCAGAAAGACCCGGGCCGGGAATCGAACCCAGAACCTTCTTGCTGCAAGGCAACAGCTCTACCAACTGCGCCACTGTGCAGCCCTGTCTGCATATCAATTTTTAAAATTTAATTGTATACAATTTAAAAGAGCTTGATTCATTACACAGTTTACTTTCAGTTCCTTTTGACGATTTAAAAAAAACTTGAAAAAGAAAATGCATACAGAAATGTCAACTTATTGAACCGTGTATCTATGTTCAGCTGACATAAACACTCTAAAAAGTTGATTTTCAAAATGTAAAATTATCTTCTGTTTTTAGAAAAAACTGCACCACAGAGCAACAGGAGGTGGTTTTCTGCTCAGCCCAGATAAGATGATGCTGATGCTGTCTGGTTCAGGACGGGCTTATCACATGGAGATATGTTCGTGTGCAGTAGTTCTTGAAACACTTACTGCCTTTTGAATCTCTCACTAAGTCTTCCATTCATATGCTTACATACAGCAGTGTGAACTACCGGCAGACTATCTCTCTTTGTGGAGTGTGTCAACGACTGTCTGACAACTATCGAATCAGTATTTCCCTTTCCATGGCCATGTAATTCCTATGTTAAATACATTCTAAACTTGTTTTTTTTAAGAATGCAATTTTCTGATTTTTGTTATAGGAGTATTCATTTGTTTTTAGCTGTAACCATTAATATTAATAATCCATTTAAATGTGTCATTTTGCCTGTAGTTAATTATATAGAAAATATGTTTCAATATCGGAACTAAAGTACTGAAATAAATGAACTTAAAGATTTTTTATTTACTGAGACTTCACCTATCCTATATGTGACATTGTGAGAGACATTGTGACATATTGTGAGAAACTGTGGGAAGAAGTCTGGATGGAAATGTCATCTAGTGAGGTGATTTCAAGTTCACACCAAGAAGATCATACGATGTCGTAGTGAGCTTAGAATCCTGGTATGAGCAAAGCGCAGCCAATGCAGATGGTACAGCAAGAAGTCTGTGGGAAAATTACAAGTTGATTGTCTCACCATTGATATGCACAGAAAGGGGCAGCTGAAACAAAAGGAAACTTTGATAAGACATAAGAGTCTGTGTCTCACCTTTCATTTTGTGTATGCCAGACTAACAGACCAGTCATACGATCGTCACGGGGATTTATTTGAACCAGAAAAAACTGCTTTCATATGTACATTTTTTTATGTAAAAATGGCTATAAAGAATATGCAATTATATTAGAAACACAATGACAAAGAGTTGTTAGGAATATAGGCGGAACATATAAACATTTTTAAAAAGCTGCTTTATAATTTCATGTCTCAAATAAAACAAATCCTGTGCTTTCATGTGTTTTGTCATGGTATTATGTTGTGTACAGGTATAGACACAACATTACATATATTTTGAGTTTAACTGTGAAAGTCAGAAAAACATTTGGTATAATTATTAAACCTTACCTGAGACAGGTCTGCCTTTTAGAGTCTAATTAAATCATATTAAAAAGGAGAAGCAAACTCAAGTTTAGTAACTTAGTTTTGCATGTTTTTTGTGCTCAGATAACAGAAACTAGTGCACTTTAGGTGGCTGTTGAAGTTGAGAGCAGCAGTAACTGGCAGTGCCCTAAGAGAGACGGGAAGGCGGTTAACAGCTATCATATTAGAACTGAAACCATGGCAATAATGTGCATGCTGCAGTTCTTCCACAAATTTAAAATAAACCAGCAAAAATATACTTGTTTTTAATCATTTTATAGTTCCTGATCTGACTTTTTTTTTCAAAAATGAGGCAGAAATCTGTGCATTTGTTTTGAAGTTTACATGATGTGTTTTTATCTTTTTTATCGTTTCCTAGTTGGAAACGATAAAAAAAAAATAAAAAATCCGGTTTCTAAGAAATGTAAGAGTGTTACTGTCTGTGTAAAAGCAGTAAAAATCAATCTGACCTCTCGTGGGGCAGGTCAGAGGTTGTTTCTTTGTGATGAACATAGATGGTTGGCAACTTCTCGAATCAGGAAACAGGGAATTTCCTGACCTTGCCACCAAAGGGCTAGCATCTAACCTGTTTCTCTCAGTTTTGAAACTCTCCGATTCATATTGCGCCCACCACTGAAAAAGCAGTGGGCATGTTTGAACATTTGAACTTTCTAGTACATGAACTTCCTTTTCAGAGTCAAGTGAATACAGCCACATTCTGAGAAGCTACATTTTAGTATTGGCTGTTTGTCTAGTGTGCATGTTCAATCATACAGCCGGTTCTCAGGGTGGTGAACCTACCGACTTCCTCCCAGGAGACCTCACAGCTGACAGATGTGTTTTTGAAGAGTAAAACAGAATAGATTTATGCTTCATTTTTCTCTGAGTGGGGGAGTTTTGCTCTGTGTCAGCTAGTCTCAAGAACCAGAAACTATTCACACCGTTTTATTTGTTCAACATTTTCTGAGATTACCGACTAAATCTGAAAGCTGCATAACATATGAAACATTTATAAGAAATTATGTTTTTTACACAGTTGTTAAACTGTCACTAATCAAACTTCTCTGCCTTCTTCCAGTGCTATCTGCAGAAATACTCAGAAACAACCAATCAGAGCCAGCAGGAGGGTCTTAGTGTTGTCAATCATCCTAGTACACTGCTCACATCTTCCCCCTTGCTCTCTACTGTACTACAGTTTCATCCCTGGCAGAACCAGGTGGCAGGTTCAGCCAGGTGGCAGAACCTGTCACCTGGCTGGAACGGTAAGTTGTTTTTCTGCTTTTCAGCTTTGAGTAAAGATATATTTACATTGACAGGTGCGTGACTTTCCAAGTCAAGTCCAGACAACTGAATTTAGCACAAGTGGACTCCATTTAAGTTGTAGAAACTTTTCAAGAATTATCAGTGGAACCAGTTCAGTTTTGCACATACTGCCAAAAGCTGAAATACTCATAAATATGAGTTCTTGGATTTCTATTTTTGATTTTGTTTTTAAATTCACATTAATGCATAACACATTGAAATGGGGGTGTAACATAACAAAATGTGGAAAAGTGAAGCATTTTGAACAATTTCCAGATGCACTTTAAATTCAGTTAAATGAACATGATTTGCAATAGGACTTTATATAAAGTCTCACAGTTAATGCTGCAAATCAGATCAGAAACAGAGCTGTAAAGTCAAAGGAAATAAATGTAGATCAGATTGTGTAAACCACAGTTCTCCTGAAGGATACAAAAAAAAAGGAAACTTTTAACATTAGTTAGGAATTATATGGACCCACCTTAGATCTGGACATCTGATCAAAGGGATCACTCAGGGATAAAAGGGCTTGATAATAAAGGTTTATTAGAAGACCTCTTCAGAAAATTAACATGCTGTGTTGAACCAGAGTGAGAAATAAACTTGCAGCACACCAACTCCACAGACTCTAGATATCCGGACTTAGACAGTGACTCTGTTTCCTTCGTCTTGATACTACCACCCAGGAGATCAATCATTGCTACTACAGTTCACCAATCAGATGTTCACGGAACAGTAGCCAGGAAAAGCTTAAAGGCTCTTGGCAGTCAGGTTGATTGTTGCTAAAAGAAGCCTAATTAGAATGAGCAACAAAATTATAGTCTGTAGAAACCAAACTAGTAATTCTTGGCCTGAACTTATTGAATCACGCCCGGGGAGAAAAAACAATAACAAAACAACGCTCTGGTCATGACCTGGTCAACTCCAACCCTACTATGAAGCATGTTTATCTGTGGCAGGATGTGGACGACCAGTCTGCATAGAGGGTAAGAGGACAGCAGCTAGATATAGAGAGATTGCTTAGGCAATAATTAATTTTCCACCAAAACAATGGTGCAAAAACGTGGATATGCTGCGCTAGAGGGGGCACCAAAACATTGGTGGAAAAACTATTTTGAGTTGTCATTCTCTGTATTTAACAACTGTTTCTGCATTTTTTAAATTATATGTGTAAAGGCCAACTGAATGTAGTTAGCATTTAGTCAACGTAGGCTACGTTCACACTGCAGCTTGAAGTGACCTAATTCCGACTTTTTTCGTCAGAAATAATTTTTTTTTGGCGTGGTCATTCACACACAAATATATGCGACCTATATGTGTTCTCCAGTGTGAACTGCAAACGACCTGAAAGTGTCCCGAACGCACAGTAGAGGGCGCATTATCGTCACAAATAGAGAGCGGTGCTCAGTGTTTGCGGAAGTAAACATGGATGCTAAGGGTGGAGCATAGCTTACGATTTTAAAGTTGTTGTCCGACCGGAGCCAGTACAGTAACAACTTAATCCTCATTACAGTCCGCTGCGGTTGTCGTCTTTCTTCCCGCTTGGGCGTATCAGGGCGCAGAATAATGACATTTGTCGATTATCAATGACGTTCATGGAATAAATGCGACCTGGCCGTTAGGTCACATTTGAATCGGATACGTATCGGATACGTATATCCCTGGCCTGGATGTAAGGGGGTCTGGGTCGCATTCGTAAAAAATCCGACCTGTGTTGTTCAGACTGTCATGAAAATATCAGATACAGGTCGCATTAAGGTAAAAAAAAAAAAAAAATCGGAATTGGGTCACTTCAGGCAGCAGTGTGAACGCTGATGGTAAAATGGTGATTTATTAAAGCCATCCCTGTTTCTCATCAACCAAGGTAAGATCTAAAAAAGAAAAATAAATTACAATCGTTTTCGCCATTCGTGACATAGCTCGCTACAATTCATTTCATTAATCCTTAATTAAGCAATCACAGAATTAAAAGACTTAAACTTCAATCGCCGTTACCTTATTCTCTTATTGACCGAAGCTAAATTTAAGTTGCTTTTCCTGCTTTGCTATTAATCTTTTCCTACATTTAAGTCAACCTTCCCAGGTAGAACTGTTGTACTGTTACCATGGAAACCTTATAAAGAACGATGACAAAATAAAAGCACAGAACTTAAAGGCAGCCACAATAAACAAAGTAACTGCATTCAATATGAACAATAACAGAGGCCTGAAACTCACACACTAAATACACCCGTCTTCAAAAACGAGGTGGGCATAATTTTTATTCTCATTTGAATTGTGAAATCTTGTATTTTATAAGTCCATAACTAAACCATATTTATACACCTGCACATTGAAAACAAGGGCTGCACCTATAGTCAGTCTGCATTCACCTCAGAAAATATATCTTTGTAAAACAGGTGTTTTTACCTTATGCCAATGGGGAAATCTATTTAAATCTATGTAAATCTATTTTTGACTAAGTCTGTGCAAAACGTGAGAAAACTGAAGAGGTGAATGATTTCAGTTGACAAAAAGTAACCAGGTGGGAGTGCAAGAGACAGTAGATTTAAATGTAAAGGTGTAGAATATATTAAGCATGAAAGCATTTTTATGGAATTAGATTTAAATTTTGATCTTTTAGGAAAATGTATATTTTATTGTGAGTCAGGGGGCTATTTGATGGTGACATTTGATATTATCTTCTTTGTTAGTGTTTTACTCTTCAGCTTTCAAAACAACAACACCAAGAAGCACAAAAAAAAAACTGAGACCTGTTGTTTCCTGTTGTGATCGTCTGCATTGTTCTCCCACTGTCTCGTCAGCTTTGTGCGTTTATTTCTTGTGTTTTCCCTTTATTTTACTTTTTTTATTTTAAATGCTCCTTTTTGTTTGTTTTTGGCACATTTTCTGCTATGTGAAGGCAGGAAATCTTTTTAAAGTCTTGAACAGACTTTTAACAACCCCCCCTGCGTTTAACTGTCCTTTGTATGCACTCTGGGTTTTGAAGAAGACAGAAAACAATACTGGTCGCACTGTGCACAAAGTTCACACAGTGAGCCTGTCATGTGAAAACTAAAAGAAAAACTCAGAAAGCGGTCAACGCTCTCAGACCATGTGGTTTTCTATCTCCTTTTTTTTTTTTTTTTTAAGTGTGAAAAATAAAGTAAGCTCGGAAAAATACAGTGCACTTCTGTTTTGAAGAACACATTTTGAAGTTGAACATGTATCCACAGCTTGAGTCGCAACAGTACTTCGTGGTCTCTTGGCATTTGTTTAAAATGAGTATTTCTCCATAGAAACGGCAGAAAGACGCATATGAGAAAAGTGTCTGAGTTGATTTCTCAAACAGACTTCTCTGTAATGCATCTAAAGTTAACCTGAATTACATGCATGCAAATCTGCAAAAGGGAATTAAATAAAAAAATAAAACATAATAATTTGGATATTGTCATTATGGGTTGATGATGATTAAATAACTAACAAAGAAATATGACCATAAGGTCATATTTCTTTGTTAGTTATTGCAGCTTTTGTGCTATATGAAACCAGATGTTTCCACTTTGATGGTTTTATGTATCATGTGTTTTGACTGTCAGAACCGCCGAGTGTTTGAAAGCACGTTAAATCGCAAAGTTGTGTTAAAGTCTTTCTTGCATAATTAAAACTTGTTGATAAGAGATTTATTGTCACTACAAAGCTCATTACATATGTTTATAATGTGTCAATTTGTATTATTTTCAAATCATGTTTAAACAGCAGCTGACAGATTTATTTAAGCTTAAGAAGAAGTGGATGAGTGTCATTGCAGCAGTAAAAATATGTATTCATGACAAAATTAGATTTTATTTAAAGAAATATATATAATACAAATCAAACTATTCATCAAATGTAGCTGATGTGTAAACTATGGATTACTGGAGCTTGTCAGTTTCACTGTAATTTAATTAAAAAAAAGGGTTTATCTTGGTAAACTTGCAGCTATACAACTGGAAAAAAAAAAAATTTTCTAACACATTTATTTCTCGCATTAAAATTTTTTTTACAAAAATCCTCACAGTTTTACAAAAGAAGATGAATCAGAAAAATACAAAATTTGAAAGTTTTACCAAAAACATAAAAATGCTAATGATTCAAAGCTAATGTTATGAGTAGGAACTATTGTCAGATTAATGCTAAAATAATAATGCAACATGCAAAAAATAAACAGCCAAGTTATGTACTGCTATCCAGCATAAGCAGTATTTACAGCATTTTCTTAGATGAGGAAATCAAAAGAAAAAAAAACAAAACAATTGTACAATTAAACATAAAAGAAATATTTTAGAAACAAACAAAAAGATGAGTTATTTAATGTTCTACTGTAATACATCAGGACTCTACAGGAGAAAATTAGCAGAGACTAAAATTTAACAAAACAAAAAGAGTAAAATTGCGTACGATTGTCAGATAGATTTTAATTGAAATATAAAACAATGACATCACCTCCTCTGGACTTTTAGAAGGTAATAAATGACTTGTTCTCCTCCTGCAGGGACATCTGAATCTGCGTTCGCCCACCATTTGTCGCATAGCTCTCAGAAGTGCCGGGGTTGGTGATAGAAGCAGAGGAGTTGAAACTCTGCAGCGTCTTTGTCTTCCCGATGCAGCTCTGGAACAGAAACTTTGCCCGTCGCCTGAAGTGGTGGTCCAAGAAGAAGTAGATGGCCGGGTTCACGCAGCTGTTGAGAAAAGCCAGGCAGCAGGAGACGAGGAACCCGTTGTGCAGCCATGCTTTACATCTCAGATCGCCTTCTGAGAGATAGGAAAGGATTTTGATGGATTTGAAGGTGTTGTAGGGCAGCCAGGATGCCACGAACGCCACGATGATGCAGAGGACCATCTTCAGTGAGTGTCTGCGGCGAGCCTCGGCTCGGGCGTTCCCAGCAGCGGCGCAGTGCCTGTTGAGGTGCATGATGATGGTTCCGTAGCAGACCATGATGATCAGCACCGGGAAGATGAACGTGAGGAACACCATGCCCAGATTCATGCCGATTAGGAGCACCAAGCTGTCATCTTCCTGGCAGGACTGACCGCCTGCAGATGGCGCCACTTTTCGGTAGATCAGAGAGGGAATGCCAAGGATGCCCGAGATGATCCAGAGGACAGCACAAGTGATGCGAATGCACTTACTACTCCTGAGGTACCTTGAATCCATCATCTTCACTATTGCCAGGTAGCGGTCAATGCTCATGCAGGTGAGAAAGAAGATGTTGGAGAAGCGGTTGACAGAGATGATGTAGCTGCTCAGCTTGCACAGGAACTTACTGGCAAACCCAAAGTCCCAGTCGTTCATCTGGCTGGAAGAGATGGCCCACAGAGGCAGCGTGAGGACGAAGACCAGGTCAGCCATGGCCAGGTTCAAGACGAAGATGTCCACCAGGCGACCCGTTCTTTTGCCTTTGCTTCCCACCACCATGATCACAAAGATGTTGCCCCAGAATCCAGTGAAAAATATCAGGTAATACATGGTGGGCATGAAAATGTGGGAGCCGGGCAGGTCTGAGAAGCCACAGTCATGTTCAGATGTGCTGTTCTCAGTAATGTTGGTCTCATTATCAACGTAATAATAATCTAGAGCGTAATCTTCGTCCCCCATGCTGAGAGGTGATGGAGAGGTTGTGCTCTTCTTCGAGGTGACTGATCTAACCCTCTGAACACAGTGCCACTCGATATTACGAGTACAAACCACAGAGAAAAAAACACGATCCTATTTCAGTTCTCTTCCTCTCTTAGCACCACAACGGTCTTCCTTTATCTGTCTGACTTGACTTCCCTTTGCAGCTTTTTCTCATGTAATTGAAAATGTAATGCACTGAAAGTCCAAACTTGTAGTTTGGAACTTGAGAAGCATCACTGACAGACCAAGAGGAAGCTATGGCAAATGTTTTGTATTAAAAGAAAAACAAACTATTTTTTTTCATGTAAATTTTTGAGAATGTCCTCAGAATACTTCTCCTCGGATGTCCATGTGCCCGTGTATTGTCAACAAGTCTGTAGTCAGGTGGCTTGCCATCATTTCACTCAAAATAATCTTAATATCTGCCCAGGAAAGTTTCTAGTTTGACGTCTCCTACATTTATCTGACCAGTAGGGGGCAGGTAAGCTTTACTTCTATGTTTGCTTTTAAACTCTTCTTCACTCTCACACATTCAGACATTTAAAATCATTGTGGCAAAATCTTAACATTCAATTTTTTGAACCAGTTCGAAGACAAAAGTTTGTGTTATTTGTAAACAACATGTCAACACTTTGCGGGGGAACAAGTTGCATGAAAGATGATCTCTTAAATCACCTGAGAATGCTGTTCAATAATCCGCTAAAACTGTGAAGTGAAAATGCTCTTCCACATACGTCCTAATTAAACCCGACAGGTCGGCTGCGGATGAAATGTCATCAGCGCTACATGTTGCTGCATTGTTTTTGTTTTTTAAATAAGCTGCTTCTGCTGCAGGGAGTTCAGTTTCATGACAAAGCTTTGAGGCAGCATAAACGTGTTGAATTGTTGGATTCATAAAAATCATTGTGTTGTTTAAATATAAAGAAAGAACTGTGAAATATTGTTAAAACAGCTGAATCCATGTTTTGAATTATTAACCTATTTATTTTAATATTGTATAATTAGTAATAGGAGATCAATCTCAGCTGCACTGGCTCTTTACAAATATTCATATCCCTTGAACTTTTTCGCATTTTGTCGCATTATAGCTGCAACCCACAAAAAATGTTGAATTTAGTTTCAGTGCCTTTTATTCTGACATCCATAAATAAACTCAAGTGCAACTAATTGCCTTCAGAAGTCACCTAATTAATAAATATTTAGTTGACACAGGCACACACGAGACTTGTAGACCAAACTTTTTGGTCTACAGGGAAAATGCTATCAATGGTGGAAACATAAATCTCCAAGGTAAAACATGGCCATGGCAGGATCATTCTGCGGGAATGCTTTTCTTTAACCAGCCACGTAAAACTGAATGGAGCAAAGCACACAACCCTAACCCTAACCCACAAAAGACTTGAAACCGAGGAGAAGATTCGCTTTCCAGCAGGACAAAAACTATAAACATACAAGCAGACCTACAAAATGGCTCTTTGGTTTAGATCAATGCAAAGTCATGTGTTAAGAGTGTAAAACCATTTGAGAATCTGCTGTAGGACTTGAAAAATGTTTTTCATAGATTCTATCAAACCATTCTGACCAACTTTGACCCGTTTTGCAAAGTAGAACGGGCAGAAATGTCAGTCTTTAGAGGTGCAAAACTGGTAGTAAGTAGAAACACACACCAGGAGGTTTGTGGTGAAAGCCGGCTGCACTCGGCTCAGGTGTTTATCTGAGAAAATATTTAGAAAAACATTTTATTTTATCTCCTAGGTGTCACTAATGATGTTGAGTTCTGTGGTTACAGCATAACAATGTGTAAAAATTCAAGCTAAGCTACATTAACACTTTTGCAAGTTGCCAGATTTAGATATGCAAGACTAAAGGGCAATGACTGTTCAAAAACAAGTCGCTTTAAAATGCTGAACATTGTTTATTAATCTCATTTTACCATTACTTTAGCTAGGATTTAGTAAAAGCAGCAAGATCTGATTGTCTTAAAGAGTGCAATACTTTTATAAGTTCCAGGTTTATGAAGTTGTTGCTTTTGTAGTGGCTATTGGTGGTGTTTTAATTTGTAAATGATGTATGAGTGATTTCTTCTAGATGCCAAAGACATATCTCCATTTCAATGGTGATATACAAGGAGTTTCACTGTTTGCATTTGCTCAAATATGTAACTCTAAATAATCTCATCAGTACCAGTGTGATCCTCTAATATTAATTCAGCTTGTTCATCTTGCAGATAAACCATGCGCAAAACAAATTTTATTTGAACCCTCGAGGTTCAAAACCTAAAGTTATTGTTAGTTTTCATCAATTCTGGATACGCATGCCGTCATTGCTTGCCACAGCTCAGCGTGTAGTCAGCAGTTTTGGTCTTGTTATATCACAAAAGATTGTAAACATGCGTCATCATAAAAAATGCGTTACAAAACTCTGCTTGTGATTAAAAGAAGAGAAACTTAAGCACAGTTTCTTTATGAGTCACCTGGCATTGCCCATCAAAACCGACATTACTGGTGATAATGTGGCCAGAATGATGTAACTCTCTGCCCACATTGAACTCGTTCGGCGGTGTTTGGTTGAAGGTTTTGGGCAGAGACAGAGCAGAGGAAGCTGCAGCACCTGTGCTCGCTAACAAAGGAGCTAGGTGAGCCCTCCAAAGCAAGGTTGAGCTCTAGAGAGATAACCTTTGTGCAGCTGCTTATTGTTGCTTTATTGTGGTTGGGGAAAGTGAGGTCGGGGGACAGAGCACGTCTTAGAAGAGAGCAGCTTATTGTTCTGAGGAGGAAAGCACTTAAAATGAATGACCTCCCCCCCGGTGGGATCCTCACTGCGCGTTATTTAAACACTCCTTGGCTTTGAAGTGTCAAGGTGATGTGCGGATATACTCATCACGGCAGAAAGTCCTGCCAGTCCCGTCATTGTTCGGTTTGACAAGGTTTGCCCTCAGCTGTACTTTCTACTCGAAAAGGTTTCATTATTTCCGCGGCATTCTTGCTGCTCTGTCAGTGGAACGCTGCATTCCTCTCCTCGAATAAGTGCTGTCTCACTCCAGTTGAGCAGAGTAAATGCGAGAGCCGGTGAATGGAGCAGCCTCAATGGCAGAAAATAAACAATTGCATTGGTGCACGGGTGCAGCAGGGAAGGTGGCGAGGAGCAGGGGGAAGGAAGGAAGGGAGAAAGGCCTTCCCAATGTGCCAAGATTCCCATGGATACTCTTTCTGTTTGGAAGAGGATCTCGTAAAGATGATTTTACTCTCGCGTTGATTTGTTTTCTTGAGCAAATGAAGAGATGGTTTGCATTTTAAACACATACAGTGCCTCGCAAAAGTATTCGCAACCCTTAGACTTTGCACAATTTGTCACATTTGGATTTTAAGTGATACACAAATATGAGTGGCATGTGACTGAGAAGTGGAAGTAAAGTTATACAAGGTTTTCAAAAAACTCTAAAGTTTGTTTTGCTTTTGGGCTCAGCCTCCGTGAACCAGTATTTTACTTTTTTATAGAACTTTTTGTTGCAGTTTCCTTTGTTTTTGTAGTTTTTTTTAGGATTTGAAACGGTTATTTAAAAGTAAAATAAATAAATGGATATTTTATAGACACTTTTGT
>CAEGAE010086501.1:0-35299 GCA_903067095.1 Girardinus metallicus | reverse complement strand
ATGAGCACGGCAAGTAAACATCCTCTGCTGCGTTGCATGCATGGCATTTTCACACAGTTTGAGTGATGAGTTTTCAGAAGTGCATCAAAGAGCCGTCCCAATTTAGATGCTTCTTCTCAAGAGAAGTGAGTGTGTTGTGCTCTGATGAGGAACATACGTTGAAAAAATTTTTGTAAAATTATCGCATGCGTAAATACAAAATTTATGTGGAGTGAAAACTGTGGACAAAACAGGAAAGATCATGCCATTAGTTTGGCAGTATTTCAGATGTTTAATCCAGAAACTAATCAATAACTATTTATATCAACAATTGTCCATATTGACTGATATGAAACGTTTATATCGTGAAAGGTTATCAGCCATATTGTCCATCCTTACAAATATTATTGATTTAAATTACATTAATATCTCTATTATTGCAACACTTGTTAGTTTTTTTTTTTTTTTTTTTTGTAGATATCAACAGGGGAGATACAGTCATTTCTCTGTTTTGGTGAACTTAACTTACAGTACAGTATTTGTACCCATTGGACTCGATGAAAATGCTAACGTCTTTTTGCCAGAACTTAGTAGTGTTCAATGTTGCTGGGCAGATTTGGACTGAAAGACTGCTTCCATTCCACGCTGTAGTAATCGGCCGCTGACTGTTCGTGTGTTATAGATGGCATTAAAGCTTTATCAGTCTTCTACAGTTCTCCACATGACAGCCAATAAGCAAATTTGATAAAACGAAGAGTTATTTTCTCCATTGAACTCTAAACTCTCTTCATGAGTTGCAGCATTACGGCAGTGAAAATTGTGGGATAAACACATTAGGGGTCCATATTAGACTGGATCTATTTTATTTAAATCTAATAAAGATCGAATTTGACCCCATTTTAGGTTTTTGGGGAATTGAACACGTATTAATCCTCTCGATCCTAGCAACTGGGAGTTTAATAAGTTTCTTTTTTTCCAAATCACACGCTCAAAGGTTGGGTGGAAAACGACTAAATGAATTCTGGCTTAGATGTAAGAGAATAAAGACAGACTTTCTGCAGGAGGAATTTGTGTGAAGATGTCCTCGCTCTCTTCCCTCTCTTTACAATAATACATATGAAACGTCTGTGATGTGGAATGCATACTGAAACCACAGTTTCATTGCTCTGCTTGTTTTGAGGGAGTTTGTGTTTGTGCGACTATTATCTCTGCTTTATGTTTGTTTATAGCTTCTCCTTAAGGTATTCCAACTGAAAGCCCAGAAGAATCAATTGTGTAGCAGCCACAGGCAGGATGCCACAGTGGTTATTTCTAAAAGCACACAAAAAACATGGCCTTCTGACCTTGTATACCTCTGAGTCTGTTAATGATTAAAAGGAGCTACAGTTGGTATCTTTGCTCTCAATTTTCTCCTTCAGGTTCATATAATCGTTGTTTCATTTTTCAGCTTTGGCGATTTCTCGTCCTCCAAGCATTGGTTAGGTTGTGTGTATAGCTGTACTGACTTTTTCCACTTGTGTGAGCATGTTTTTGTTTATCCGCACAGCGAGGCTACAGTCCCTTACCCCCTCAGTAATTGAGCCACTGTTATTGCAATTTACACTCGGCTCAGCTGCACAGCTGCTCAGCAGTAGCTGGGCCGCTTTCCTCTCCACTCGGGAGGGTGATAGCTCCTCATCACCTCTGTGCTGAGCAGAGCATTTTCTCTATAAACCAAAGGACCTCAGGGCACACCTTGAATTTAAGACAAATTATAACCTGTTAAACCCCTCCTCCCACCCCGCTTCTGAGTACAACATGATTATCATGGCTTGAGAGCTGACATCTACAGTAACATCATCTCAGGAGAGATTAATAGGTGTAATAGAGTGTCACATGCTCATGACTGCAAATTTATTGCTCATTATGTATTTGCTCCTGTAAGCTTTTAGAAGTTAACAAGCAAGTGTACTTGTGGTGTTCAGAAAAACACCACAAGCACATAAAATATCTGTTCAGTTCAGATTATTTATATAGCACCAATTCACAGCACATGTCATCTCAAGGCATTTTATGAGAGTCATTTCAGCCCAACCACACAAATATTCAAAGTGAACCTAGTTATCTGTCACAACCTGGCTCGGGGATTGTGACAAAAAAGAAGAAAATGGAGACAAAATGGTCATTTATAAATGTTTATTTTATAGAAAACAACAACAAGTTCAATTGAATAAGTCATTGAAATAAATATTATATTTAACAAACTGGACAAATCCAAACTGAACCAAGCAAACCCCAGGTGGACGAACACAGGAAGAGAAGGGAGGGATAGACCCATTATCTACCAACTCAGCACCTCAGCCTTTATATAGAGGAGAAGAGCGAAGTCAAGTGATTCCAATTAGTATGACTGCTTCACTCCAAGAGATCCGCTCCTGGAGAAACTCAACAAATGGTCAGAGTCGCCACACAGACAGTCAAGTTCAGGTAATTATTCAAATTGGTGAAAAAGTTTTCTATCCAAGAAAACTCTCAGATTAAGATTGGAGGTTAGAATGAGGCATTGAGTCTCAGAATAGCTCACCTGCATAAATGGAGTTTATATCTGAATAAATTTTTTTTTTAATCACCCTGTTCATTATTGGTTGCTGTAGGTGGAAACTCATTTTGTGCCAGGCTCTTCTCTGTCTTTCTGACGCCACATCTCTGGTTGATGTATGAAATTTCTGTAAAGTTAATGATTTAATGCAATCAGCTTTCCAATGCAGCAACTTGCTTCCTCATGAGAAAGGACTGGAGAAAATGAAATGACTCAGTTTAAGCTGCGCTTCCTGAGAAGAATCAGTTTTTACCAAAATGTGTCAGAAATTGAATTTGACTGCATTTGGCTGTTTCCACAAAGCAGAAGGTAGGTGCTGTGCTGATCTATATGACAGAATACTGCCAAGCATCCTGCCCTCCATCTTTTAAGATCATGATGGGTCACTCAAATATGTCAGTAGTTCAAAAGTAGCAAAGTATGGTGAAGTAATTTTTTATGTAATTTAGTGATAAATACAACTTATTACAAGAACACCAACAATTAAAACTGCAACAAATTGCAATGCCTAAATGGAGACATTCAAACATTTTAACTTAAAGAAAAACAGATGGTTGTAATGGTGAACTTTAAGAGACAAACTTGACTTAGTTGCACCAGTTCCATGGTTAGGAATGGCTTGACTTTAAAAAAAAAAACTATAATAACAAGCATGTGAAATAATAACATCCAAATCAATCAAATACTAAGTAAATTTAAGAAAACTTTTGGCTCTGACATTAAGATAATTAACATTCTATCACTAGTTCTGCTGGCATTTGTCAAATTGAAGATGACGGTTAAGTATCTTTTTAGATGGCGTATGAAAACGTCTCACTTTAAATGTTTAATTTAAATCAAGTTGTCCATGCTTGTAAATCCCATTATGGACCCATCAAAAGGCTTCTATTACATAAAAATAAGCAGCTTTCCAGCCTTTACAATTAATCTTGCTCAACAAAGCTGCAATGCTACATCAACATTAAAGGTCTTCAAGCAAACATGAATGCAAATGAGCTGCAGGGCTCCAGACATGCAGGTGCCGCTGGTGCAGTGGAGCAAGGTTGAACTGGTTTTGTGTTGTTTGTTGCTACAGCAGGTTTTTTTGGGAAACAAATTGGTGCTTTGTGAAGGAGCAGCTACCATGGCCTCCGCAGTTAATTTCATGGACATTAGAGAGAACTGCTGGAAAGACTCGATTTCTGTTTTTTTTTTTTTTTACTTGGATTAGAGGTTTTAGAAACAATACAAAAGCTGAAGGCTGTCAGGAGGGAAGCTCAGCAGAGTTATTGTAATATGACACGCCACAGAGAAATGTGATAAGTTGTCCCCCTTCAGAGTACTACTGACAAACATGTAAAAAAAAAAAAAAAACTATTCGGTATCATTCTGATGAGCACGGCAAGTAAACATCCTCTGCTGCGTTGCATGCATGGCATTTTCACACAGTTTGAGTGATGAGTTTTCAGAAACTCAGAAGTGCATCAAAGAGCCGCCCCAATTTAGATGCTTCTTCTCAAGAGCAGTGAGTGAGTTGTGCTCTGAGCTAACAAGCATGCCTCATACTCTCTTGCCACACATGCCTCTCCACACGCAGCATCAAAGCGTAGCTCGTACTGTTTGAAATTCATTGAAAGCATTGGATTAATAATGCAGAGAGAGAAGCTCAGAAAAGAAGACACAAAACATGATGCCTTCTCGACTCCTCTACCATTAAAGCATGCAAAACCCTTCTGACACGACGAAATTGGAAACCTTTGAACAAGGAAGTGAATAGCTGTGAGAGGGTTGTGATGAAAGTTACTGGAGCTAAATCCTCCAGGAGGTAGACAGATACACGCGAGCGAAATGAAACAATTTCCTGTCTCTCTTTCACTGCCTTGTTACCGCTGCCTCCTCCTGGGCTTGTTCAAAGAAGATTGTAAAAAAAGTAATAAAAAGGTGTAATTGAATTAAGTACAATATTGCACAGTGATTCTCTGGATTTTTTTCTGACCAGGTGGTGAGTGTAACAATTGGCCAAAAAAAGACACTGCTACAGCATGTTATGTGGGACAGATGGTGCTGTAATCTGAAGATGTGCATACATTAATTTTATTAGGAAATTCATCTATGATTATTTTTTTTTTTTATCCATGTGGGAGCCTTTGTCAACATTTGAAAAGGTGTGTAAGAAACGCTCAGATTTTAAAATGTTTTGGCTGAAATTAAATTTTTCAATTTTTTTCAATTTTATTTGTTTTATATACAGTGGCTTAAAATAGTATTCATACTCCTTTAACTTGCTCATGTTTTTTTCATATTAAAATCAACAACGTCAATGCATTTTACTGGGATTTTATAGGTCAAACATTTTTGGTACTGTGACATGCCTGTCCAGTCTCCCATTTTGGCCAGGAAACTACCATTCTTTACCCCCATTCCTGCTGTGCTTCTCCAGACCCCTTCCCATGCTCTTACCTTATTTTTCCCGCCCCAGACGGCGACATTTCCTGTACTCTCAAATCCAAAACTTGACAGGTGTGCTATGAGTGTAAAGTGCTTGTGCCTTGTGTTCTGTCTCAGTAGTTTTTGAGAACACACAGTGACAACCAACACAGAAAAACACAGGAGGGTTTGCAGGAAGCAAACCCTCATTAGTCCAGAAAACTCTCCCTCCATCCTTAATTTTCTTTTTTCTTTTTTTTTTTTTTTCACCAGACCAGAGAATGTAGTCAAAGAAATAATTCTGGCCATTCATCTTCCCACCGAAGCTCTTTATTATTCTACATCTTAGCTGCAGAGGGTTGTAATGATCCTTCTCTGCTGTCTTCACCCTCCTTCTCAATGGAAAACTCTCACCCAGGCTGTGTACATAAACTGAAGCTAAAAATGATCTACCATCTGGTAATAAAACATGTTCACGATTAAGGGACTCAAATAATTCTGACTTAATTTTTAAAGCACACATAATTTTTCCAGCACAATTGCAGCCAAGCTGAAATCCCGCTACAATGGTTGCACAAAGAGTGTGCTACCATAGACAACAGCTTTCATCATTCAGATGTAAATTAGTTTGAAAAAGGTCATTTTAAATATAATTTTTAAAACACATCTCAGAGAAGAACATTTAATAAAAGATAAACCTTCACGTTTTAAACACATTACTTGTGCTAAAACATAGTTAGCTTTAGGTCTTCTTTATTTAGCACAGCAGTCCACACCAAAAAGAGCTGTTACCAGAATGCAGTTGAAATGAAATAAAGAAATGAGACAAAGGGATTTTGCCTTGATGATTTTTTTTGAATAGATTTATTTTAGTGATTGGAGAAATCATTGCATCTCTGGATTTCCTTTTCTCATATGACTTGAAGACCTTCCTTTTCTACATCTGCAGTCCTTGCAGAGCTGATCAGAACTTATTGTGTTCACCAGAAAAAGAGCTGAATGTTGAAATGTAAACTTGTGCAACCCAGTCATTTTGTACCGTAGCATATAGCTTCTCATGCATACTAATGTTTGCCTTGTGATTTGAAAAAAATAACTTTTTTTTTCACTTTTTCCCAGCCTGTTCCTGTTCCTTCCATGCTTCAGTGCTTTTATACTTTCATAATTAGATTCATGTCTTCTCTGTGCTTCATGCTAAAAGCTGAATAATTAAATGCAGTTTTAAGCTGCTCACATTGTCTAGTACTCCTTTCTGTAATACATTCTGTTTTTATAACTCTTGTGCTAATGTAATATTTCAAAATCCCAAAACTCTGAGCAATTATATCAAATGCTTTACTATTATTTAAGTACATGTGTAAATATTTCCAAACAAGGGATATTCATCACCTAAGACAAAACTATTTATGATAGTAATATAGCATATTAATATTTTAGGTGTCACAGTGTAGATATTTCAGCTTTCTAGCCTTTTTGTGCTTACTGCTGTACTTTTGTTTTAAAAGCTTACTGACTACAATCACATTGCACACCGGTCTGTGTTGTTATTTCTCTGGAGATCCGTTCCCATTTGCAGTTTATTAAACAAAATCCAGAGCAAAAGAGCTTGGAACGCAGGTAATGCGCTGGGGTAAATAAATGGCCATCGAACAATGGTAGTTGACATTTAGATAAATGCTGTGGCTTTAGAATATAAACATAACGATTATATCTGGTAACAGGGAACATGTACAATTATATCACATCAAAGATGTATATTTATGGAGGAAATGAGTACACACTATAGCTGACTATGTCCTTCAGGCTGCAGCACGTTCTGTGGTTTTCCTGTTCATAACCAGCGGTCCATTTTACAGCCCATTATCTTATGATGTAGATGGAATTTTAATGAGTGTAGTCAATATCTCGTGACCGTGTAGTTACAGGCCTTTATAAGCTGCATAAATCCTCACACACACAACTCACCCCCACACAGATTACTGGGCTTTGGGCTCCAGACAGCATTTTGCAACATCTTAACCTCTTCTTCAATACATTCATCTAACACCAGCTGTGCTGCATAAATGCACTCCAAAAATATCAACAATACAATAATAATAAAAGCATGAATGTTGCTTGTGATTCTGCTCTGTGGCAATTAAGAAGTAATAAAGTTATTTGTTTATGTCAGTGCTCTTATAAGTTCGGTAGTGTGACAGTGCCAGGTCAGTGCAAGGGACAAAACCTCTGCTCATTCCTGGTTACTGTGCTGTACTTAGTACTTGTGGCTTTCTATTGTCAAATGACCCTGAGCCTGCAGGGGCTCATCTTAACAAACCCCCTCCAGCTGAAACAATCAGCATAGGCCTCTGAAGGAACAGCAGCTCAGTCTGTAGCAGACGTCAGAACAGTCATGAGGTCCAAGTGTAGTCACTGCAGAGAGCAGTGGCACGTCACCTTCTGGTTTTGACTACAAGCTTAATACAAGTACTCTATATCTGCTTTTTATTCAGTGATGCAGGAAGTTAAAAAAAAAAAAAAACCCTTGAAAACAAACACTCAGGTATCATTTTACTATGCAGTTAAGACTGCTGCATAATTAACTTGATTATGAGATGATCTTCACTGTCATTGTTGCTTTGGACAAGTCAAAAGGTTTTGCATACACACATATACTGCATGTTTGTGTCACTAGATTTGGCACAACTGCAGCTAATATATTCAGCAATAGCCCAATAATATAATTTAATCCCACACATTACATGCTTTCGAGATGGTTTACTCACTTCAGCATGCAGGATGCTTGAAACTGAAAATCAAACTTATACTACTTTCTTAAGAGGTCATTCTTTTTTCCTAGACTATAATGTCCTGTAATGTGTACTGGGATCGTGTATGTGTACATGATCCCAGTACACATACACAACTCAGTAGAGAAGCACAAAAATAGCATCAAACATATTGCAAATACGACAGGACTTTATTTTGCGAATTTGACTTTAATTAACCCTCATGGCATGTTTTCTAATTCACTAGCACTCATGGCAGAGTGACAGCAGTTTAAGGGAATACATTTTGATGTGTTTTAGAGTATGATGGATAGGAATGTTCTGTCGTAACCCATCTCTTGTTTTATGTTGCAGAGACAAGGATCCGGGCCTGCTGCTGGTAACAACAAGACCTCTGGGGGAAAAGGTAAAAAGAAAGACACATACTGAAAGTTTTTAAATTCTTTTTTTTTTGTTTAAAAACAAAAGAATGAACAATGGTATAGCTTAAAACAGTGGAAACAAAGCAAAGAGATTAACCAAAGTAGCAGTAAGTAGACTGGGGTTTACTGTATGTCGCAGCTCATATGTCTCTGATCCAGGCTTCAACAGACTCATAACAAATGACAGTAACTGGGGCTGAAATGCACACAAACACAACCATACCTCAGGACTTCCTGTCAGATCCACTCACTGTGTTATGAGACTTATGTCATGTGATTTTTAGGTAGAATTGAGGACATGCATTAAACAGTGTGATCAAATTCACAGATGAAATGGTCACTGAGAGCTGGTGGATACTTAGGCTTATTGTAACACCTCTGGACATAAAAGTGGTTAGTAAGTATGCAGCATTAATGAGGAATTTCCCAGCCAGAAGCTTTGACTCCCATAATGTGTGAGGAAATGCTTTTACTGTCACTGTAGCTCTGAGTTCGGCTGTTGTTTTTCTTAAGACAAATGCTTCAGTGATTACCAATTACTAATCTTTCTTGAAGAATATGTATGTACACTTAATGAAAACTGTTATGAAAATTATTATTAAGGAAGCCTTCAAAGTAGAATCAAATGAGATCACAAATGTTTGTTTCAACGCTTTACTTGATCAAGAAGAACACAATGAGGTACAGTACGTAAGTCATCAAACTTCTAACTAACACAGAAATGCTCTCACTAGTTATCCTTCTTCACACATGTTTACACATATGTTGGGACGGTGGTCTCTTCAGATCTGGAAAAAACGCAGAACAATGCCTTTGAACAATCTCTTCTGCATCCAGTTCTCACCTCCTGATGGGAAACAACACATAAACTTTAACCTTTTCACATGCCATGAAGTCATGTGAAAAATCATGTGAAATGGACATATCTATACGTCCATTGCTCTAAACCACTCTATGTCCAGAAATATAGATCAAGAGCAGCACATAAGTAAATGTTAATTCATATCAATGTAATCAATTATTTCAAAATAATTCCTAGCAAAATAAACCAAATTAGAAAATGAATATATAGTAAAGAAGTATCACTAAACACTAGATAAGTAAAACAAAGAGAATACAATGAGTAAATATATTATATAATAATAACTATAAAAACATTGACATTTACTGTACATTTTCCATGTACTGCTCAGGTTTCCAAAGCTGATAATTCCTTTAGATTTGATCATGTTGCTAAACATCATCTGACATGGTTGATCTCAATAAATTCTTGCAACAGTGCAATGTCCAAACTTGTGATGGATATTCATAAAAATCTGTAAAAATCCACAAAAGCATCCGTCCTTGTCTCTTCACAATAAAGCGGCTGAATTTACATTTTAATTCTGAGACTCCAGGCACCAGAAGACAAAGTTTAATGGCCATCAACTTCTCTGATCACATCTCTGCGGTGATTGCCTTACCTCCCTCCACACCGATAGACAGCCGGTGTCAGTTTGGTCCTGGGGGAAATAAAGATCTGCTTCATGTGCCAAGTGCGTTGCAAATCATGCTGTCATTAAACTTATCACATCAAAGCAAATAAAGTCTTCAACGAGAAAAGTAATATCCTCTCTGCTTTCACCTTCCTTAAATCATGACTGTAATTTGATGTGCCACCCTGACTCAGCAATACTTCACCATTCTGTTGGGACGTAAGCAGAACTGTAGCAGAACCAGGGTTTCCAATAGTCAGGACCATGTAAGGGTAACAATAGGTCAGGTATGTGGACAAGGTATTAACAACTTGCTATAAAAACTTAATAGGACAATTGTGAGGTCCTAGCTACAAGCGTTTTAGTTCATTTGCAGTTTTTCCTTAGTCACTTTGGTGCATTTCTTGGTCATTTTTGACAATTGCAAAACAGTAAGTGCATTTCTCAAAACAATTCATACAAACAGCAAAACATTATGGATTATCTGCAAAAGTCTCTTTTTCAAAATCCTCAGTCCCTCTCTCAAAAGTAAATATATGTATCCATGAACATGTCAGTATCATCAGTATGACAAGTCCTTGTGCACAGATAAGACAGTCAAATTGCTTCTTCATGTCGTCAACATAACGGTGTACTCTGGAGGGATTTTCTGTTATAAACTGTTAAAGTTTTGGTGTATTGTAAACTGTAATTGTGAGAGATCAATGCAAAATATTGGACGTGATTCATATTTACACCTCTACTGCAATTTATTGACAGACCCTGTCATTGTGACTCAGAAAGAGAAAGACTGCACTACAGAGCACAAAAAATAAAATAAAACAAAAGTAGAAATGGGAACATAAGATCTCCCCAAAAGGAAAACTGTACATGTAGTGCTGTCTTCTTATGCTTTTTGTCTCCATGCTGAGAGAAAAAAAATCCTCAATCGGGTAAAAGAATGAAGAGTAGGATGAGAGGAACTCCATCAACGTCTTGTGGGTGAGAACCTACAACAAGACACAAACTCTAATGATGTTGGAATGATGGAAACTTGGCCTCTTCTGCCTCTTCCTATGTTTTGGAAAGTTATTATTTTTTTTTTTTTTTAATTGAACCTAAATTTTACAATAAAATTCAACAAAACTTTTGACATTGTATTGTTGACAATACTGAATGAAAAGACGGCAAGTGTGCGTGAACTTATTGTGCAACTAACCATGTTGGAATCCTATTAAAGAGTCACCACCTTGCTACAGCAATTAATTGGATCCACATTATCAGAAGAGGTTCAGACGCTGGGATGCAGGAGACCAATTTTTCCCTGACTACAAAATGCAGGTCTCTTTTTCTGCTCACTTAATACGGAAAAATAATAGGGAGATGTGTACCTTGCACTTCACTCACATAAACACAAAGTATTTCTCTGCGGTGTGACCTTGAAAATTAATTTGTAGCCTGCAAAAAGTGCTTTCCCAGAGATACACAAAGCGCACACTCTGAAAGTGAGGGAGGTGGGAAAAACTCAGCTATTGACGTTCGCCCACTCTGCATCCCTGAGCACTGAGCACAACACAGTCTTCAGAGAAAAGCTCTCTCTTGCTCAAGGACGATTTCAAACAAATGTGTCCATATTCACAGGAACTCATTTTAAACTGGGTAAATACAAGTGCATACAGCAGTGCTTCTCAGTGATGCAGCAAAGGCTTTTTACCTGATATCAGCAGTAACAGGAAGATTGGTTAACGCAGGGAGGAGGAGAACTGCTTGTTGTAAAGAATAATTGAACAAGTACAAATGTGTAGCAAGTTGATGGAATTTGATAAAAGTTTTTATTCATTTTAGTGCTTTTCCTTATCTGAATACAAAATGCAAAATTTAGAAAACACTCAAAACCAGGGAGCTGCTGTTCGGATGCTAAGTTATTAAAGAACTATAAATTGTCCAATTACAGGATAATTGATAACAGTATGAGGAGGTTGTACACTTATTTAGCACAGTTTTGGGTGATAAGATCATCTCTCCAAAATACTTTGCAGATATTCCACTTATCTCCACATGCGGGATGCTTGAAACTGAAAATGAAACTGATGGTGTTCACTTTTTTTTCCCCTGATGATTAATTATCAGAGTACTTTTAGCTCATTTCTTAAAAATGAGGCAACAGCATGATGTATTCCATTCTCTCACCAAAAAGCATTACAAATTTTACACCACAGATCCTAAAAGACATGCAGTATCGAGAATGAGGTTACATGCGTACTTTACAGACGTAACAGGACTTCCCTTTCATTACCACGTGATTTTTTTTTTAATATGTCAGCACTTATGGCAGGATTTGAAGTGGCATGAGAGCAGTTTTAAATTAAATTCAGTCTCAAACATAGACACAGTGTCAAGCTAAAATAATTATCTATAAATATCCGGTCTCTTACTGAAAACTTTTTTTAATGCACCTGACAAGGTGGCATGAGCCTGCCGATAATGGTCGGCAGGCTCATGCCAGATACTTCCTGACAGCACCCACATTGAATGACACAGTTGTGTCATTCAATATTGAATGACACAATATTCATTTTTGAGCTTTTTCTCAAAAATGAACTTCTACATGTGAGAGTCTAGATAAACAGAACAATGTAGAAAGTGCTACATCAACACCACCTCCCACATCATTTCAAAAAGGCAAAGGCGTAATTTCAAATAGGCTCACCTCAGAGATCAAAGTCATCTTTTTTAATTAGCATTGGACATGCTCCCAAAGTGATGATGACCTATTTTCTTTACAGTTTTTAATTAGCCTTGCTGTTCCAAATTATTGCTGGAGTGAATTATTCTTATTTTGTCATAAATTGTGAGTAAATTACTGCTGTATTAAGCTTTTGAATGTTGTAGAAAGCTAAAAGCGCATATTACCTCTGCAGGTCGTTAAACCTCCCACGCTTCCCTGTTTCTTTTTTTTGTAGTTTCACTATTCCATCCTCAAGTAGGTTACACATATATGTTCTTGCCAAAAGTCAATGAAGGTTGACCTAAACACAAAACTCACCGTTCCAATCAATGCACAACTATCCCCTCATGTGTGTATGTGTATTGATCACTGTGGTTTCCCTTGTGCTTTGACTCCCCTCTGGTGTTTCAAGGCCTTGCGGCAGATAAAATGTACTTTCACACACACTGACAATCAACTAGACAAAAACACATCAACAGGCGCACTGCATGAAAGCAGACAAACATAACACTTTGTAAATATACTATGTCAACAGACATAAGTTTGCATCTACAGAACCCTTTGCACATATAATCAGTCATAATAATGAGGATCTCACATTGAAAACTATTGAAAATCAGATTTTTATTGTTCAATGTCAAACCTCTGAGACCTGACATGTTGAGAATAAATTTGTCAAAGATGGACTCTATGTGCTTGCAGGATTATTTGCCTATTAAACACAGTTTATGTGCACTGTATCAGAGTAAAGGAGACCAGGTACAAGTGTATCAAATTATTATTTGTAAAATATTTTTGAAAACAATATTTTATTGTTGCATTTAAATTACAGTTACACCCAATTTATACTGTTTGCATCTCCACTCCACAGAATGGAATCCATTCAGTACATGGGTACCTAATGGACGAAAGCTGAGAGAAAACGGGAATATTTGTGTATATACTATATGATCAATTAGCTTAGAGACAGAAATAATTTAAAGTTCTAAGTTCCTAGTCAAAAGTACTATAGGAATCCTCCTGAAGTCATAAATGTGACTGGGAAAGATTTGGCTCATACTTGTTAGCTACTCCAGTGGTGTAGATGTCTTTAAATTAGTGAGACACAGTTTGCGTAATATATTAACTTGCGAACATGTTCTTTTTGTGCTCTAACTAACAAAATTAAGGAAATTATAAGAAAATTTATCAACTTGCTAATTGCACTGAAATCCTTCCAACTCGCCTGTGACATAATTTCCTGTTCTACACTCGGACTTCCATCACATGTCGAATTCAGCTTGATCGTATTTGGTTTATGTACTTCTCCTTTCTGCCACAAGTGGCGCTGGAGTGAACCACTGCTCTAGCTTTGAGTCTGGTTTCAGTCTTAGCCAACGATCAGGACCTCAGAGAGGCAATACTCGTGTTCAAAATACAAAAGAGGAGTTAATGTTTAGATTTCTCATTTCACGACCCTCAAATTTCATCCATTGGTTCAATATTAGCATTATATCATATATATGTTAAAAGCCCCTCCCCCTGCTGTTGCCATTACGTGTCAAAGCAAAAGTAACAGATGTCACGTTACATGACTTGTGAACACATAATTTAGCAGCGAGCCATCAACTCGTTTTGTAAAAGAAGTCAATCTCCTTAACAAGCTTTTAATTCTAAAAGGCACAACACACAATAAATTATTTTGGTCCCCCCGCTGAAAGCGCAGATGCGATGATCTGCTCTGACACCTCTGCAGCAGCTATTGCGCACTTATTTGTTTAAGACAGTCACATGCAAAGTGCTGCCAGAGGTAATAGGCCTGATAACTCATTGTGTTTGTGCATGATGAGGAGGCAAATCCTGAAACAGAGAATCATCCATCATTGTCACATTCAGTTTCTGCCCTCAGTCTTAAAGAGGGATGGAAATCTTACCCCAGGTCTGAAAGATTTTAATCAAGATAATGGTCGGCAGGCTCATGCCAGAATCCCAAAACAATGACCTCATTAGTTTGCAGTTACTAAACAAACCCACAGCACAAACATTAACGTTGGTAAAAAGAATTTACTCTGTAAACTTTCCATTTTATTAATAAAACTCATATTTGACAGAAAATACTGCATGCACTTCTTTTTTCATTCATAATTTGCCATGCAGTTGCAAACTGAGTAAAGACAAATTGAAAAATAAAGTTAAATTATGTATAAATTGCTGCATGAAGGTATAGGGACCCAAAATTCACTTCTAGCCCAAAAGTCTACGGTTTTACTTTTAAATAAATACACCTGTTCTGTAGAAATCCATATATATGAAGGACTAACAAATGTCTGAGGTCATTTGGTTGATGTAAGACCAAAATCTGTCTTTACACAGTGCAGGAGCCACATCAGAGATGATTTACTGAACCTGTTCTTTCTATTGGCTGATTAGGCATCAAATGTTTAACTGAAACCTTCCAATTTACAGAGTGAGTCATGCAATGCCTTGCAAAAGTATTCATACCCTTTCTCAACATTTTGCCACAATACTGCTATGAACACCAGTATAATTTATTGGGATTTTAGTCAAAAGACCAATACCAAGTAGTGCATAATTGTGAAGTGAACGGAAAAATTTTTTTTTAACAAATTTCTGCTAGTAAAAATCTGTTTCGTTTACTCTGCTTGACTTCTTAAGCAGATCTGTGAAGACACTGTTGCAATAATCCATTTGACTGAAAATAAAAACATTATTCCTTTAACCCAAGAAATGTTCTTCAGGTGATAGAAGGCCAACTTTGTAATTGTCTTTACGTGTGTCTGAAAGTTCGGGTCTGAGTCCATCACTACATCCAGATTTCAGGTCTGTTCACTAGTTTCTATTTGTAACCATTGTTTAACAAGAAGCAAAACAATTTACCCAGCAAAGACACAGAAGAAGTTGTTCTCTGGGAGTAAAAACTGACTCTGCATATTACACTGAACACATGGTGACACATGGTGTTGTTTATCATGCTGTGGGGATCTTTCTATTTTTAAGAAGGGATGGGGAAGCTGATGAGGGTTGATCTGAAGATGGATGAACCTGGAAGAGTCCGTGAAGAAACATTACCAAAGACTTGACATTGGAGCAGAAGTTCAGCTTCTCGCAGGACAGCAGCCAGTTTGACCATTGTCTTTGCTCTCAACTATGACAAACTTTGAAGTAAAAAAAACCCAACAATTTATCAAATAAAGATTAACAGCATGACTGCGTTTGACACTGCAGACAGCAAAGGGCACAGCCCAACAGCTAAAACCGCAGGGATGAAAACAGCAGGCATCAGAGCGTTGGAAAATTCAATATCAATTAATGCAGGATTCAAAGCTCGCCTTGACACAGCAGTTAGTGCTTCCTCCTTTAGCTGCAAGCGAGAGGTACTCAGACTCAGCCCCAAGAGAACCTGCAGATTAGCTACACAGTCGATACATGAGTCTCCTCTCTGCTTTTGGTCTCGCCTGTCATGTGGTTGTCTACAGAAACCTCTACAGATCAGACTCCACCAGATCAATATTTTCTTCTAGGCATAAAGAGAAAAAAATAAAACAGACAAAAACCCACAATTCTGTGTTGAGAAATAATAAGTTAATCTGCAAAGACACAAAAATAGCACTGTTGTTTGATTCAACAGCAGCAATTGGATTACAGTTGTCAGAACAGGAAGCAAGTTAATTTTGCAACGCATCTGTCATTACTGACCGAATCTCTGTCTGATGTCAACATTACCTTCTTCACGCAACCATTTACTCTGTTTTTCCCTGTCCAGAAGAGTCCAAGGCGGAGATCCCAGAGGATTTTGACATTGATATGGAGGCCCCAGAGACTGAAAAGGCAGCGGTCACCATCCAGTCCCAGTTCAGGAAGTTCCAGAAGAAGAAGCGTGATGAGAAGTCCTAGTGAGCGTTACGTCGATCTGTCGCCACGTGGAAGCGATGGCACTTTGACGCCGGTGTGACATTTGCATGTAAACAAATTCATACCTGTTGAAACTGAAAGGGTTGTGAAAGGCTTGGGTGGGGGAGGGAATGCTATAGCCTGTTAATCTTATCACTATGTCTGTGAATTCTCATTACCCTTTCATTATGATTGCTATAATTTATTATTTTGACTGCTGTATCAATAGATACGAGAAAAAGGTTAAAGATTTGGGTTTCTGTCCTGCCAATCATGTTCCATATATGATAAGTTCTCTATGTTTTTGTACTTATCCTGGTAGTCTTACCTATGCTAGTCCTTCCTGTTCTGTACCCAGGACTGTTTCCTGAGCTGGTGTTAAAGCTTGCTCTTAGGAAATCTGCCTTGGAGCTTTTTGTTTCACCCTGAAACATTTTTCTTACCTGCATGGTTCTGTCAAAGCTCTGTGTCAGTGTACATTGAATAAATAAAACTTGTGTGGAAAAATGTGTCTGTGCATAAAAACACTACAATCCTTCACATCAAACTGCATGTGCTTTTTCAGTGTGCTGCAAGCACTCTACTCCCATGATCAAACTAAAAATAGGACGTTGTCTGAATGAGGCTGGTTGAGTTTATTCACTTCCCAGATGACCTTTTGCTTGTAAAGCCAACCAGCAGATTCCCACTGAGTTTCTCTCAGCTTTTAGCACCCAACAACTTAGACACCATCAATCTTTGGAAAGCCAAATTTTACCACTGGGGGGTTGGAAGGGAGTCACTCTTCTCAAATTGAAATAAACGAGTTTTAAAAGAGCCAAAGAAATTAGTTTAAGTGAGGTTTATAATCTGATTATAGGTTTTGTATGGGGGAATATTTCTGCCATAATTTGAGAGCACACATGGGGGCTCTAGATAGATAGATATCTTGTTGGACTATGTTGTAACATAGTTGGATCTGTTGATCCATTTTCTGTGGTTAAATAAACAAACTCCTGCCTAAGATCAGTAGCTGTTAGCGATCAGTAGCACACGGCTGGCGGATGTTTAGTGTACAACGGAGCAGAAAGCTGATGTCGTTGTTTCTCCCTACATCCAGTGGGTGGCGCAGTTTGCTACAATCAATAGTAACCACACATTCACATATGCTAGAAGGAAACAAACACACCCAGTACAACACTTTCATTCTACTGGCTGAGAAGGTGACGGTGCATTTTTGTTCCAAAAGCAAGCAGAAAATGTTTTGTAAGCGAGCAGAGAGTTCTGCAAGCGGAGATTTACTCCGAGCAGAGACAAGTTTTGAGCGCAAGGAGAAGAAAGACATGAAGTCCTACTTTCAAAATGAAAATGTAAGCAAAAGTATTAAAAGTTTTGAGAACAAAGGACATTAAATCCTGCTTTCAGACTGAAAATGTGTGCTCTTGGATTATGGCAGAAAGATCCCCCCATAGTTTTGCTCTGTTAAAATTATTTGATGCCAAGAATTTGGATCAGCATATGTTTTAAAGAACACGAAACAAATGGTTAATCTATTTGCATTTTAAAATACAACATGCTAAAAATATGAATAAAAAAAGTAGGTTTTCCTTTTTGTTCTTAGAAGATGCTGTGCAGAAATTTAAACAAGGTTTGATTCCTGTTTCAAGCATTCTGAACAAATTGCACAGTGACTGCAGGATGTGCATTTTCCTCCATGAGTGCCACAAAACAAACACTATATAAAATAAAATCACATTTGATTAGTTTGGATGACGATAAGTATATTTGTAAATTTTTATTTGCATAGATTGGAAGTGATTTTATGAAGTGAATAATTTACTTTGCAAGCAAAATTTTAAGGATTAAGGGTTTCAAAATATATGAAAGCCGGCCTACTTTCCCTTCTTTTTGCCAATGATATATACATATATGTATATATATATATATATATTAGAAAATACTTTCTTTAATTTAAAACTGGTGCCTAATAGAAAAGTTCAATTACCAGAACATGACTGGTATGTTTTAAGGTACACACACATAATTGTTATAAGCAAGTATGATTTCTACTCTTATAAGTTGTTCAGATAGATACAACGATTTTATAATCATACATATGGCTTGAGAAAAAAAAAAAGCCCCCCAAAAAATAAGGAAAAGGAATCAGATAGTCTGATTCCTTCAATCTGATTACAGCTTGTAACAACAAATAAAGATTTGCTTGGTTTTAGTTTTAAATTGTAGAATTATAGTTTTGTTTTCCACCTAAATCAGGTTCTGTCAAAAAGTGGACGCATTAGAAATACAGTCCCTTCTGATTGGACTGCTACATGATGAGTAATATGAAGCACAGCTAAACAAAATAATTCAGATAAAACAGGTAAAATGACTGGTTAATAAATTATTTTGTGTCAGGGTGAACATCCAACTATGGAGTTTGTATCCCTTTCTAGCAGTCATTGGAGGAGAGTTGAGGTACTTTCTAGACTAGCGGTGTCCAAAGTTAAGGGTCAAGGGTCAGAAGGGGGAAGGAATATCATGCTAAAAATGACTAAAACTGTGAACATCACAAACAGATACAACACTGGACACAAAATATCATTTGATGATGTTTGTATATCAGAGCTGGTTCTTAGATAAAAGCAGTTTCCTGTATTTCCTGAAATTTCATTTTAATGTCCAAGTGGAGATGTTACTTTCCAGTGAAAAGAGGTGCATGTATCCTCTCTTTCTAAATTAAATTAAATGTTACTAAAAGTGGACGAAGTATAAACTCTATTTTAAGGCCTGAGGGTTTTTTTTTTCCATACATATACTCAACACTTGAAGTTGAGCTGATTCCCCTACATTCAGGTTCATGACTGGATACAACTGGGGTTTGTGCTAATTTAGGTCAGTGGTAACCTTACCACTTATCCCGCAAGAAATTGATCCCTCAGATTAACTTTGTAAACCTGTGAGGATCAAAATGGTGAGAAAAATGTACAGTTTTATGTTATCTGCAGGCAGACGGTTTGTGGTGTCTAAAAAGCACAAAAGAAAGTACATCCTCAAAACATTCCACAATTCCTCCATAGTTCTTGTTTTTGTAAAACACAAGTTTTCTGTTGGACTAAAATTTGAGCTGGTGATCCAGATGCTGCTCGTTTCGTGTGTTTGGGTGTTTTCTTGCTAAAACAAACATTTCAGAGGCAATTCCTCATCCATTTAAGTTGGAAGGTTCTCCTTCCAATTAATGTTTCAGTTGCACAGAATCAGCTATTACTCTACCACACTCACTGCTAAACTATTTTACCTATGGAAATATGATCTCTACTAAAAGCAGTGATTGGTGTAGTTTTTGATGTTGGACGGTGGATAATTGGAACTCAACTGTATCAACCTACTAACTCAAAGCTGGCTTTGTAAAGCAATCCTGGTTCTTTAAATGTGTCCATGTCTTTGAATTTTTACTCAAAGTCTCCTTGAAGAGGCAGTCTCAGCGGAGTTTCTTGTTTGTTTACTTGGCTGCTTTGTTTTCACCACCTAATTATTATTAAAAAGCCTCCTGCCAAGTCTCGGTGTCCGTAGAGGGTAGCATTACTCCCATAGGAATGGCAGACTCCTCTTTTTGTTACTATGTCAGTGTCCTCTACTAGAATCATCTCAAAAGCAGATTTGGTTCTGATCTTGCATCATACTAAGGTCCTCTTCTGTGCTCTCTTCTCAGTCAGTCCACTGTGTCTTCATCTCCTTGTGTTTAGTGGGTTTTTTTTGGCTTATTATTCATACCTAAAAAGAGTTGTCTGATTTGGAAAAAAATATATTAGAGTTTGGTTTCTGAAGTCAACAGAGGCACCTTTGTTTGTGTTTCTGAGGTCACATATAGCAGATATGTGCTGTGCAGGCCATTGTGGCAATGATACCATGGGGATGCATTCACTGTAAGCATATTTCCGCATGCACTGAGAACAGGACTGTGAAAGTCACTGTGTGCCTTGCCGTCTGTGCTGCCTATGGAGATGAATTTCTCCCCTGCAGATGGCAGAGTAAATCTTTAATATCTGGAGGTAGTGGGTGAAACAGCTAGATGTGTTTTAGTTATACTCTATTAACTGACTTCTGCCTGAATTCACTGTGCATTAGTGAGGAAAAATAAATCCTGTTTTTTTTTTTTTTTTGTGATATGTTACTGTTTTATTTGTTTGTGTCCTGACAGCTACAGAAATTAATTTCACACTCTGTGGACACAGACAGTAATTATTTATCTGTGTTCTTATGAAAAGTGACATTTTCATCATTGGGTCACACATAAATGTTTTGCAACTATATTTAATCAAATGAATGCATCTAGTCAAAAAACCCCTGATATAAATGACTTTTACAGTATCTTAGTTCAGGCAAACATCATTCTTGTTCTATGGCTGTATTGTTTCTCTTTTCTGAGTTTTGGTCCAATGGTCCCATTAGATTTAGAGATAGATGACTCCTCTAGGTTTAATTCATTAAAATTGCATTAGTCATTAGTAGCTTGTCACTCAAATAGCAGCATGGATTTGCTCTAAATAACGAGTGAGTCTGTGCGTGCGTAGTGAGGAATTTCATTGTCAAAAATAACAGACTACTGTGAGAACGACTGACTGATGCTGCCACTGGAGTTCACATAATTAGTCTCCTCACTTCTTACACTGTACTTTATCAGTGCACAACATCAAGATCTCCACTATACATTTTCTCGAGAAAATTATTTATTTTGAAAGCCAGCGTTTTTCAAGTGAAATGTCTCAAGAAATCAGCACTGACTGATGATATAAAACAGTAATAGCCACTGTGCAGATCAACGCTATAAACGTGCCCTGATTCACAAAGATGATTACAAGTTTAGGTTTGCAAATTTGTTGTCTGGGGTCTCCCTGGCCAAGTGTCAATAAAATATGCTTAAGCCAAAGCAAAATTATATTTTTATAAGTTGTAAATGTTGAGGGGGAAAAACAAAGTTTATGAAGTAATTTATGTAACAATAAACTACAGAGTCTGAGAGAAATATTGAATAAAAATTCCCAAACAAACAATTAAGTAGCATCTCAGCTGTGAAATAAGCAAAGCCACTTTGCTGATCAAAAATCCCTCACATACCTTATTGTTTGGGAATATTTCCATTTACAAGTTATTGTGAAAAGGTAAAAGGCAACATATACTAAGGGTTTCACGTCCAATACACAAGAAAGCTAAACAATACCATTTTTCTTTGAGTTATGCTGCCTTGAATATTTGTTTTCTCTGATTTGGACATTATGTTATAATACAACACAAGATGGTGCAAAACAATGAGGTGATAGTAAAATGAGCCTCTAGATAAAATCCAGTAAAGCAATTTAATTGCCCAATCCAGAATCTAAAAATGAACATTTGTGATACAACTGCAAAGCAACTAAGACAAAGCAATCTACCTAAGCAAGGAGAGCTTCAATCAGGAGACCCAGGTAATGGGGTCCATTTATGCTTGTCCATTATAAATGGACAAGCATAAGTTGTGAGTTCCTGAATCACAGCCTTTTTAACAAGAGGTAAGAAGAAGTTAAATTATAAGTCTTATCAAAGACTAGAAAACTGATGTTTGCAGATGTTCTTTATCCTACCTGACTGAGGTTTAACCTCCTTAGCAGCACACCGTCAACCAACAGTGTGAAGTACAAGATGAGGCTAAACAGCAAAAATAGATTACTTTTCAAAATGTATTAATTGTATCTGTAGAATCAGTTTTAACACCAAAGCCGGATCAATATTTTAGAAGAAGATTGAAAAAATCTCATTCTTCTTGTCTCCAATTTCTGCCATCTCAGTGTCTTTCACCAAGCGAAATGGAGTCTAATTTCTCATCTTAAACTCTGAAAGCAGTCCTAGAAACACAACCCTCCAGCAGCATTGCTGCTCCACTGACCTTGTGAGTGTGAATCCACCTCAGAAACTAGTTGCTATTTTTACCTCATTCTCATCCTTCACTAACAGAGCTGCAGATTTTGCAGCTGCCAATCCGAATCCAGTGGAGTCTTTAGCTCTTGGTGTATTTGCTATGCTAGTGCCAAATAAACTTATTTAAAAAATGTAATTAAAGAAAAAAAAAGAAAAAGTAAAGATTGATCCACAAATTTGTGATCTACTTTTCAGGTTACAAGATGTAAAACTGATTACAAGATGTAAAACATATTTTTGTCAGTTGATTCAAAGCAAACTAATCAGAATTTTCAATTTTCCTTTGTTTGCAATAAAAAACAAAGGAAAGTTGTATTTCATGCAGTGTGAATGCTCTAAGCTGAATATTTTTAGTGAAAATTGCAGAATCATTTGAAGTCAACTGCGTAAGACTTGAAGAAATGCAAAAAAAGAAGCAGCAGAACAAAGCAAAAACATGCAAAACGCAAATCGAAAAACTGTAAAAGAGAAGTGAAAAGTTTCAGTCATTGCAAAAATCCAACCCAGAGAGATTTAGGCATTAAAGCAGAACTATGGGTCCGTGTATTTTCATACACAGACCACTCTGTTTACAAAGCGAAACTGCCTGACAATAGACGAGTTCAAATGAATCAATAAAGGTCTGTATTCTGACCAGCTACTCATCACTGCATGACCCTCTACAAATGATTAATAGGCAGTTATCATCATCATTATCATCATCATCTCAGAGTAACTTTGCAGGAAAAATTTCAACCCAGAGGATTTCCTCTGGCATCATAGAAATGATTTGCTCTTGCCTAAACTAAATCCCAGTGGAGAAAAGAAATGTATTTTCCTATCATGGAATAATACATGATAGATCTGGTACCAAGGATTGATTAATAGTTAGTTTAATAATTAGTTCAACAGCATTGCATTCTGGGTACATTATAGGTGGAGAACATGAGGAGTATCTTTGGGATTGTTGTCATACAAGAATACTCTGAACGGAAATGACAAGCATTTTACATTGAAAGAGTATATAGTAAAGAAAACAATGTTCATCAATCCCTGAGAGGCCACAGAGAGCTGAATGCGAGCCTGATTACGGAAGTGTTGTGTGATCTCAGGGGGAAAGTTCTTCCGTTTTGTTCTCTGTGAGTTACAGCCCTTCGTCCTGGCTTCTCTTCTGGCACCTCATTATGAAATACAGCTGGGACGCCATCAGTCTTCTTCTTGTCACTCTGTGGTATCCACCTTGGACCATTGGGAGGAAAATCTGAAGATGTTCCTCTAGATATTAGCATTCACTGGTTGCTCATTTCCAATAATTTAAGCTTCCTGTTTACTGCAGGTACCCGTGTATAAGCTGCAATAAAATAGCAAGTAAAATTAGGTAATCAAAAAAACTATAAAAATCACAGTATTAACCTACAACATATATTAAAATGAACTGGCTGTAAGAGTTAAATCCAACGGCATTTTTCAACTTAAGTAATACCCCCAACATAAAGATGTTTCTCTTAGTAAATAAAGCTAGATACAGCTTAAAAAACTGGTTTGAAATATAGTAAAAGCTGTATTGTTCAGCCGCTGGCAGCTAGTTTCTAAGCATGCTGAATTATTGTTGTTGTTGTTGCATTGCATGCACACACTCTACTCAAAGCTGAATCCTGGCTATTACTGTTTTGTTTCCTGAACCAATCTGGGGAAAAACTAATATGCCCTCATTTGCATGCATTTCCCTGAAGGAAGAGATAGCTTGTGTTAGCTTCGGTGTGGATGGAGTCTCTGCTGTTTCATTCAAATTTCCAGGCACCACGGGGATCACCATGTCGGTGTAAACCCGATCGAGGTCCCAGTGTAAGCTCTGGCATGAATAATTCACCTCGCTCAGCACAGTGTGCGACTGCAAGTGGCAGGCTCATGATGAAACAGATCTAGGCTGTCACTTATGATTTTCTTGCTGAACCATCTTTTTCCGCCTCTTGAAAGTCAGCACCCTCATCACTCAGGAAACTGTCTGATTTCAGTGACTGTACAGTGCCATCTGTTGATCAAAGCTTACACACTACACATAAATGTTTGCTGTGCCTGTCAGTCACTCTTCATAGCCAAGAGTTCCTGTTTTTGTATATATTCACAATAAGATCAAGTGAGTGATCACGAAATTGTTTTATTCAATCAAAAATGAAATAACCCTCTTAAATCTACCTAAGTAATCACTTTCGCTGCTTTCATTGAAGAACAAGGTTGTACATAATTTAAGGTGTATTTTGTTCAATATATGCAACTAAATGGTAGTATTTATGTAAACAAAGAAATTAAAACTACAAAGTAGTTTTAAAAGACACATTAAATAATTTGAATTTACCGAGTGGACCTAAATCTTGTCCTGAAGAGCAGTAGCTCCAGTAGCCTTGCAACTTTTAGATGCAACACATCTGAATCAGAATAAATGGATCGTTTGCAAATTTGAATAAAGTACCAATGAGAGAATTCAGGTGTGTTGGAGAAGATGTTCACCTTCAGGAAAAGCTGCAGGATTTCTCTCAAGAACTTGATTTGGGCTCTCCTGATGTTGCGGAGATCTGCTCATGGGTTCAGATGTGGGCGCATGAACACGCACACATTACTGTGCCTCTCTGCAGCATTTCTCAGCAGGTGAAAGAAATCTGGTCCAATCAGCAGCATCCTCAACTCAGGTAATATAAGGAATCCACCAAACATTTGGCTGGTTTTGCAACAGAGCTGAGGAAGGCAAACACAGTCTCCAAAGCAGCATTTCATGGGAAAAGGACTTTGGTTTGCATTTGATAAAAAGAAATGCAGAATTTATTGAAGGAACTGTTTGTGCTGCTAGTTTTTTTTTTTTTTACAGTTTGGCTCTATTAAATGCATATTTAAGATATTTAATGTAAAAACTCCTGAGGAAAAGAAAAATTTAATTCTAAAATGTTTGGATTTGTTTGATTCAACCAAACATAGAATTCAATAATTTAATACTTGAATTCATGGTTAAAATTGTGAAAGAAATGTATGATGTCTTTCACAATTTGTTAAAAATGGAATTGGTCATCAAGATAAATTAACTTTAAACCAAATGTTTAAAATATATGTTAGAAATTTTTGTATGTGTTTTGTAGGTTTTCCCCTCTTCATTGAGTCACACTCACTGGTGAAAATAAAGATTGAGTGAAATCCTCAAGTGTGGGAAGCCATGAAGTAATAGAACACTTGACACCTGATGGAGACTAATTTCTGTTCCCCAGGGTTAGCCGAAAGAGATTATCAAAACAAAACTGTTCATATTAATTAAAAAATATGCTCTGTTTCATTGGCTGCCATAGTAGTTTAGTTAAATTGAAAATTGGAGTAATATTTTCTGTCTTTTACTGAACATAGTTTTATTTTTTTTCATGAAAATGAAAAAAGATTAGTGATGTGATTGTTAAATCTAATGAAACATATTTCACCCAAATAGTCCAATAATTTTTAGTGTCTCAAACTGCTTGAGCTGATCCTACTGAAAATCAATATGCTCATGTTAGCAGGTTGTGTGGATCTGTGTTTTTGAGTTTGATACCAGTCACCATCTCATCTTTTTTAATTGCCAAAACTTAGGTTTTTGTAAAGAAGGTCAAGGTTAACATCTTTGCCTCCTCTCTTTTCATCTACCTTTTTCTTTTTGACACATTTTCGGGTCGGTTAGATCTTCATTTGCCGACAACCTAGTAAGACTCGATTCTGGGTTTGTGAATATTTGGTGAATCACAGCAGCTATTAGTATGCCTGCTGAAACTTAAATTACAATTGGGAAACTCAGAGGTTGCTTAAAAACCTGGAGTAAATTATCCAATATGCAGCGACTACAGAATGCTGTGAAAGTGGCTAACATAAAGCATTCAATATTTATTAGCACTTCTAACAGTTGTGGCAAACTCGGTGCTTTAAAATACACTATAAAGAAAATCTGCTGGAAAAAAGTGGAAGCAGTTGGGAAGAACTTCGACTCAGCCACAAAGTGAGGTGAGTGGACCTTGAGGGATATAACTTGAAGACAAGAGCAAGTCTGGTAGTTATGTTGGACCTCTGTTTCTCCAGATTAAGGCTCGGCTCCTTGGTTTCAGTCAAAGAAACTCTTACTGCTGCAGGATACCAGTTCATTTTGAAAAATTCCCAAACTTTGTGGGAATGGTTCCATAATGATCGCGAACTCATGCAAGGCAAGGTTCAACCAGACATGAATAAGCAGGTTTTGGTTTTGAAGAACCTGACTGGCCCAGACAGAGTCCTAACCTGAACCCAACAGAACATCTTTTGGATGAATTAGAGTGGAGATGGTGAACTGGGCCTTTTTCATACACCAATATTTTATGGTCAAATAACAAAAACGTTGTGGAAAGTGTAAATCAAACTCGAATGTGTGCAAACAAGACTAAGGACTTTATTAACCAAATCATTTTCCCCATAATATCCACAAATAAAAGTGTTCTCTTTATATATATTCACATTGTATAATTTCTCAGTGACAAAATTATCTTTTTTTTTTCTTTTTTTTTTTGGATTTCCAGCCATTCCTAGTAATTGTCATTTGATCAGTCGCCATGCAAGTTGTCAGAGAGTCTGAAAAACATTTCGATTGGTCAGCATTGGCGGTCCTGTCTGGCATCACGCTTCCTCCTCCTCTATAGGCTCTTCGCTGTGTTAAAATCTTCATTGTTACCCAATCACATTTCATTACACTGCAACAATGAAAAATAAAAATAAATTAAGAAAGCAACGTTCTCCTGCAGAGTGCTTCAGAGTCCTCTTTAGTTTCCCTTTTTTTTTTTTTTTTAGATATTTTCTGTTTTTATACAATATTAATAATAATAATGACTATAACTGTCCTTGATATAAATTCAATATCATTTTTTTTTTTTAATCTTTCTCAAATTTTAAATAAATCATTTTGGCCATCTTCTTATTTTGTCACTTTAGAATAAAAGAATACTCAAGTAGAAAATAAGAACTGTGAGAGAAAACCTTTCTGAAGAAGAGCAAGTTGTGAGAGAAAGAAACGTGTGAAAGCATCAGTGAAGAGCAAGAGAGGACAGAAAGAAAAGTGTCAAAGAAAGACAGACTCAAAGAAAAGCATCCACTTTAGACGCATGTCAGAAACAGCTCTATGTACAACAGTTTCTGTTGTGGTAATCTGTCCTTCCTGTGCCGTTCGTCTGTCTTTTGTTCTTCCTCTCAGATTGTGTATGCAGCAGTCCTGCTAGTCTGAAGCACTCCTGTGTGTCCCAGTGTTATACCAGAGTGTAAGACTTGGCATAAGGGTTGTTGCTCTGTTTCAGGTGTCCTCTGGAATCCAGCAGTGACTCCTGTGAGGTGCTGAGCTTGGCAGCCTGTGCTTGGGCTAAATCTCCTGAGGGGGGCGCCTCTCCTCGGACCTCGCCCCGGGCCTCCCCCCTCTCCCGGACATCCCTGTGTGGAAGAGTAGAGGCAGTTCCTGGCTGCCACTGTTGCACCTCCCTGGGAGAGGGCACTTCCATGGGTGTGGGCTCCATCGGAGGAGGCCTCTTTAGGGTACGACTCCTCTGGGGTTCAAGGCAGGCCTGACCCATGGCTCCTCTTGATTCCCCAGCAGAACCAGCACCACCTCCGCTCGGTCCTGCAGCTCCTGCACCGCCTCCCCCGCTGCTACTGCTGCCACTACTGCTGCTGACCCCCCCCCCTCGGGCTGGCAGAGGCACGCCACGGTTCAACAGGAAGTCCATACGGAGGTAGGGCGGTAAGTGGACCAACTCTCCTCCTAGCAGGCAACACACAGAGAAGCAGGAAGCAGCAGTAGAAATAATTACTGTGATGTTTGGGAAAACTGAAAATACAATAAAGCGGCAACTTATAAACATTAATGGGGTTGATTTTAAATTTTGGAAGTGAGATTCTGGTAAATAAGTTGGTCAGGAGGCTGAAGCTAACGGCTAGCGCGCAAAACAAGCTTGTACCTCAAAAATATAACGGGCAAAACACTATTTTATAATGTAATGTCACTCATTTACATAGTGTTATTTGAAGCTGATGATTACAAAGATTGGACATGGCGATGGGAGGTAGTGCTCAATCAATGATCTTCCTGTCTGAAACATTTACTGAAAACTAAACATGTAGAGTGTTTCTGGTCAGAGAAACGGATTCATAGAAAAGTAAGGCAGGATAAAATGTACGGAATAGCATTCACCTAGACCTAAACAGTCCTTTGGCCTAACTAAAGGTCGGCACTGAGATACCACCGGTTTACTGGTGTCTGACAGGAAGAACCCATATGAACTTTGAGCAAGTTTGGATGTTTCCCGTGGACACAATTAATCTTATTCCTTGCTTTCATTTTAAAATATCAACATTTGTTTCACACAAATTCAGCTGTGACACTTCCTGTCACTGTGGTTGTTATAACAAAATAACACGAGAGACCTAATGTAAATGTTATATTTTCTGTAATTATCATAAACTGATGTAGCCATGAAAGTTAATGTTTCGGATTAGAATGGGGCTCAGGAAGTGAGCTTTTTTCTGATATAAATCAACGTGTACAACTTAGAAACTTGATTGGGTTCCTTTTAACCCTTCTTTCGGATGACATGTTGGATGTACTGTTGTAAAACCCTGAGTAACACACCTCAGCCATAATCAGCTGGGTCAAACTTAAAATGTGTGTTAAATCAAGATAAGATTAGATTTTTAAAAAATTTCATCAAATACGTTAAAGGAAAAGAGGATGAATAGACTTTCCTTTTCCTAAATGCATTGCCTTCTATATGTAATTCAGCACAAACATAATTTCAGATGTCCAGATCACTTGATGCTCTCTGTAGCATCTGTGCAGCTCAGACAGAATTGACATTTTACCATTTCACAGATGCAGAGATCAGCACATTATTAGAGAGACACCATTCACTTGTACAGTTGCTCTTAACACATTATCTCTCCCACGCAGGAAGACCCTCACACGCACAACCCACACATGTACGAATATAATGTAGGGGTGCTATATGTGTACAGTCACAGCTCCTGCCAGAGTCTCTGCACTAACGCAAGCTCAGACAAGGTAGCCTCTGCACATTCAGTCAGTGTGTGTGACCTCAGGGGATGGATTCCAGGGTTCACAGGAAGAATGAATAAATTACTCTTGTTATGGATAAGCCCCATTAGTGCCGGCAAGCATGACGAATGGCTTGAAGCGTTAATTGAATTAAATATAGATTCAAGTGTTTCCCTGGGAGCTCATTAGAAATGAAGTTTGAAAATTAATCAGTTCGTAAACTGTGAATGGTACAGCAATGAGACACCAAGGTGCATCATCGAAACAGCATTTAGTGTCTGAAAGATATTTACAGGCAACGGTGACATTTGTGTGTCATACAACACATTTACAGGGCTAACTGAAGGTGACACCTTCCCCTGTTGTGCCTTAGAGGGAACTAAAACTGAACACAGAAAGTGAATGTACTGAATGTCCATCTCATAAATCTCAGTCATGTGAGCCTTTTTGACTCAAACATAAGCTGTATTCCTGTATCTATAAAACATGGTATCAGCTTAGCTCATTCAGTAATGTAATAGAGATGATAGTAAAGCTGAAGGTGCATCGTTCACTTAGTGTGAGGCACATCAGCAGCTCTGCTGGCTCTGGATTTCACACCATCATTCACTCAATTAGGTTCCTTTAGTTGGGATATTTGCAAATTCACAATCTGGCATTTGTTACACTCATTTTGTTTTCACGTGTAGTAATTTTGTTACTCCCTATTTACATTTCATTGCTGTACACAGACTGCCATGTATCCAAACACTGCTGGATTACATCAGTTTAATATTATTTCTAGTTAATCATTTTTATATATTATTATTGAGATGGATAGTCCAAGGCTAAAACCTCACATTTAATTTGATTTAACTGCATAGTCATTCCTATTTTCTTTTGGCTCTAGTTCAAATCTGAGCAAGTAGACTTTTGATATGTGAGACTATGACCCCTTACTACACAAATTTAACATGAAGTCAGTATGGGTGTCCAAACCTTTGCCAAAAGCACTCTTGGGTCACAAAAATGTGATTTTTATTTCCATTTTTTATTATTAGAAATAGTTTTGGGGTTAAGAAAGGAAGAGAGGTGGAGCAAAAAAAATTAAAGGGGAAAGAGGAAGATAAAAATGGAGAGGAAGGAGGAAAGAGAGAATACAAGAAAATAAACAAGGAGTGTTTTTAAACCTGCTGTACACATAATACTTAAAGTGTTTTGTATGTAGCTGTACACAATTATTCCGTTTACATTGAAGTCCCCAAAAAGATGTTGTTTTTTTGTAATATGTGATTCATTAACACTACCAAAATGTAACAGCCAATTAAGATCCTAAATCTCTGCATTGTATTCCCAGTGTAAGTGACACCATAGTGTTCACAATCGTCACTCTGGTCTGATAAGCAAAGAGCCTGTTGTTATCCTGATAGGTCTCCCCTTTATCAGCAAAGTGCTGTTTTGTACTCAGTTACAATACTTTGAGATCAAGTTGACAGATAGCCTTTAGCTGCCCTCTCTTTGCTAGACATGCCTGCTGTCCTGTGCACAGTACTTCATGATATAATGAGACCTGAAACTTAAGAAGGAGATCTGATGTCTTCGGCTGCTGTCTGACGGGGAACCTCCAGCACATTTGCAGACCTAAAGTTCTTCTTTTGCTCCTCGTAAGAGGAGACCTCCAGCACCGCTAATTATCAGCGGTTCCAGACAGACTATCGCATGAGAGCAGGACAGGTGATGGACGAGCTGTCCACATGTGTCAGACAGCACAGTGTTTTTCAGTTTGGGCCGTCTGTGCATGGCGTGTGGTCAGCCGCCTCCGTGGGGCTGCCGGATCAAGTAACTGGTGGGTTTACAGAGAAGCTAAGGTTCATATAAGGTAAGCTAGCAACCACACTGCATATTCACAGTTAGAAATGGCCTTTGAAACAAGGCTTTTAATGTGTAGTTATAAAGAAAAGGGAATAATTTCTGGAAAAAAATTCCCTAACAATAAAACATATGCCAGGGGTGCATTAGGAAACCTCATGTACTAATTATGATTTTATGAAGTCTGATGGACTTTGTTTGTCTGTTAGGAGGGAAAGCTACAGATAAACAAGGCAACTAAAGGCACAGAAAGCTCTTCTAATATATATTGAGTGATGGTTAATGAGACTACCTGATTTTCCAGCAGAAACCTAAAGACTAATGAGACACACAACAGAATGCAAAGCTAAATGAAGTGCAATTAAAAGAGGAGCTGGCCGAAAGTTAATTAAGGAGCCTTCACAGACAGGCTATTAACTAGCTAATAAAATATGTTTCAATCTATTTCCTTCCTTTAAAAGTACAAATTAAGGAGGATCACTATGCAAAAAATGTATAACATAAGAGAATAAGGGTTATTGTCAAGCTGTTCAAACAAAATATACTTATAAATGGTTAAATATGCTGTTTTATTGTCTTGTGAAATGTATTCAGCTACATCTACAGCTATGTTCGATATGTCTCTAACGGCTGGATGCTGAACACTTTTGATCTACGCCATTGATTCTCAGCTGGACTTTAACTGGGCCATTCTGACAAACGCTGTAACTCTGTGTTGTTGTCCAAGCTCCACTTCCTCACCTGGTCTGTGCGCCTTGGGCACGGCCATGTTCATGACCCTGCTAACATCCTGAGGTTTGGGCGGGGAAGCGGTGAAGCGGCAGATGCCCGACTCCGATGGTGTGCTGGAGGTCAGGCTGTCGGTGTAGTCGTTGGTCCCTGCTGTCATCTGCTCGGACGACGTGTCAGAGATGAAGCACTCTGTGATGGTGAACTTTGCATGACGGAGCTGCTCCTCCATCTTGGCGTGCTCGTAGGCTCTGGCCAGCTCTTCGTATGTGGAAGATGCACTCTCTGTTGAGACCATGCTGCTCCGTGCGCGATCTGATAATAAGGAGGAGTGCATTGTGAAAAAATACACTTCTCGTGTTGCATTGGATTTCTTTAGAATTAAAAGTAAATTTTGATTTATTGTTCAGCTGATATTGTGTGTTTTTAAAGGGATTTTTTATTTGTTTTGACCAGTGCTGGCAGAAGTAAAGATAAATGGAATGGGTTTATGATGGATTCATAAGGTAATAATATTAGGCAGGACTGGACTACATAGTCTGAGTTTTAAAGAAAATAAAGTACTAAGCCAACGTTTTTGGATTAAAAACATGAAAAAACAAGTAGTTTTCTTTCCTACTAATGCATTTTGCAATCTCACAAAAGCAATACAACTTCTGACATATTCCCAATACATTCCAGCTTTACAAACAGTCTGCGTTCATGTTGTTTGTGTGTTTTTTGTAGTATTCCTCTCCATCTTTTCCGGCTCTACCTGTGTCCTGTGAGGGGCTGACGCTGTAGCTGTCACTCTCTTTGTCCACAGATCCGGTGGCGCGCGGTGTGGGGAGTCTCCAGTCAGTGGTCAGGGTGTGTGAGGAGCTGGTGGGATGCGGCCGGTTCAGAGTCCACTGGCTGGCGTAGCGGCTCCGTGCTGCAGCAGGTCCAGCTTTGGCAGTGCGTCTGGCAGTGGGGTCTAGCAGTAATTAGGGAGGCAAAGGTCAGTTGTTTTGTTCAGGTTAGCAGCTGTCAGCTGAAAATCATCAAACATCGACACTTGAGGAATAAACATAAATAAATAATAAATTGTTCAGTACATATGCAAAAGTTCAAGACAAATTTAAATAAGACAGAAACAATAAAGTGCTTTGCCATGCACATTTTGGTGATGGAGAAAGAAGTGCAACCCCAACTATGTAAATACTTTGAAATATACATTATAAAACTAAATGGTTAAATTTAGTTTCATAAATTTAACCATTTACAAATGGTTAAATTTGTAAATGATTAATATGGTTATAAGTATGTAGGTCATACTTTTGTTTTAATTTTGTTGCTTTTGAATCATCATCCTTGCATCTCCGTTTTAATCATTTAAAATGGAGATCTGCGTTAACTCAAGTCCATCTTTGGATTAATTTAGTGAAAAACACTCCAGCAATCTATCAAATATTTTAAATCCGGAAAGACGATTTCTTAATTTCTTACTTCCCCTGATTCACAATTCAAAAGGAGCACACCAACTTTTTTTAACCTAGATACCATAAACCTTTGTTGGACTTTTAGCAGTAGTGACCAACTAGTTTAATAGTCTCCAAAACTTTAATTGGTCAATTTGTTTCAACAAAGAAAGCAACTTGTTTGGACTTTATTTTACTATGTTTGCAAAAGAATAACTTTTACTGTTTTCTGAATATATTTGTGCAGTTAATTTGGCAACAGGTCTACCACAGTTTTTAAGTTTCTGTATTTTCAAGAAGCTGTTTATGAAGATTGTATCTTGGTCTGTTGGAACTTCTTCACATTCACTTGCAGGATATTCATGAAACACTGAAAATGTGCAATATTTAGAATATTTAGATAGTAGGATGTCTTGGCTTCTGTTTTGATACAGATCACCCTTCTTGTTTGCTTTCTCTGCCCTCAGCAAATATTTTATTTTATTTTTTTTTAATCACTGTCAAACTCCAGAAACCTAAAACCTCTGTCTCATTCAGCTTGACCCTAGCATGCTGCAGGTGCCTCATCCACTGCTGGCGCTGATGATAATAAAACCATTTAGAAAAGGTCCGAGGCCAGATCCATGCAGAGAGAAGAATAAAGCTGGTAACAGTAGTCAGCAGAGATGGAGGGATGAAATGACAGACAGAAAGAAGAAAAACTCTGAGTCAGCAATATGAGTTCACACTGGTCAGGTCATGTGACTCATTGCTTGTGTGCTAAAGGCTGTGCTTTAAACTAGAATGGGTGCCAGGTTTGTGTGTCTATTTACAAAGATTAAACATTGTTCTGTCTCCTTTCTTCACATTTGTTTATTTAAAGGTGAACTGGCAGATCAGCTGCGAAAAATGATAGAATAAAAAAAAAAATTAAATGTTTCTAATCAGCTTGCAGAACTAATTGTTTACCTAAATGTGCACCGTATGCTGTTTTAAATGGAGTGCTTTGTGGGCATCAATGGGAAGCTTTGTTTCAAAAAAGAGAAATGAAGATCGCTACTCTTCATCAGTTTGGCTTCAGAAGAGCTTAAACACCAGAAACAACTTTGTCGTGAGACAACTCACTGTATCAGGGCCATTTTAAATAAAACGGGTGGAGCAGCTTAATGCCTTGCATATATTTCAGATGAAAGCGCAATAAAGCTTTATCACCTTTGTGTATTTTGTGTAGCTGAGCCAAGTTACTTCAGCACTAAAGTCTGCAAAAGTGTATTTACATAGGGCTGTAAAAGCATTTATACACCTTGGGATTTTGTCACAAACTTAAATGTGTTTTATTCAGATTTTTGTTACAGACCAACTCCAAATAGTGCAAAGCTGTGAAGTGGACAGAGAAAGTTTTCAAAATCTTTTATAAAGAAGAAGCTAAAAGGTTGGACGCAAATGATTAGTAGTAGCACCTTTCTCAGAGCTGCAGTTCTTTTCCTGTGTGTCTCCACCAGCTTTGGACATCGGGAGACATTTTTACTCTACCCCGGTCAGTTTGGATTTTAACACAAAATCAGTTTTAGGTCTGATTTTGGATATGCTTTACTTCAAACAATGCCCTTGTAGCTCTGGCTGGACCTTTCGGATCATTGTCCTGCTGGAAGGAGAACCTCCACCCTAGAGTCTAATCTTTTCTAATCTAACAGGTTTTCTTGCAGGATTTACTTATATTGAACTGTCTCTGTCTTTCCATTATCTCTGTCCAGCTTCTCATTCATTGCTGAAAAAAATCCACTGGCAGACAAGTAAAGATGCCCTTCGCATGCGGCCGGTTTTGGTGAAGGATGTCTCGCCACTCGTCATCCAAATCTCCCATTAGAAAACATATACTAGCCGCACCATATTATAGGCCGCAGTGTTCAAAGTGTAGAAAAAAAATAGCGGCTTATAGTCCGGAATAGACCTTTCTCGCGACAACCGGAAGCTGCATCTGATAGGGCTGGGATACTTCCTGTTTTATTGGCTGTATGTCAAGTACTCTAAGAAAAATGTTTCTCCTCCGGTCCTTTTCATCATCCTTACTTAATTTGCCAGCACTTTCTTTCACT